>CM067360.1:97437872-97474320 GCA_034401795.1 Chaetoderma sp. LZ-2023a | reverse complement strand
ACGACACGACGATGTTGGAGAGAGAGGGAGAGCGAGAGAGAGAGAGAGAGAGAGAGAGATGGATGGAGAGAGAGAGAGAGGGTGGGTTACATTGTTAAAGAATTTGGCTATACGTCCTAACAATAACTTTCAGTTGTTTTTAACATAACATTTGCATTAGTCAACTTTTCGCTGCTCGATGAAGAGAAGAATAGATAAGAGAAAAAGACGAAACACGAGGCAGCGGATCTTTTCTAGATGTTTCTTCAACGCCAGTTTAGTCAAATGATAGTGTGGTATTTCTCTTAATCAAGGCCGGAGTTTGATTTCCCAATTAGGGTCATTCGTGGACAGTGTGTGGCCTATGGCAATATAAGTGAGTCTTGAATCATCGAATATATCATCAGGCATTTGGTATTTTTCGGACACTAGGAATTCCGTATTAAACAACCATTTAAATGATCAGGATTCGCTAAGAATTCGCAGAGCCTACATATCTTGGAGTGACGTCATGTCGTCGCAACCTCACAAGTATTTTTTCTCGCACATAATTTGATTGGCTACGGCCTAGCCGCAAGCTAAATTGTGATTTGCTGTAACAACTGAACCAGCCTCTGGACTAGTATATAAGAAACTCATTTCGCTGTACGGGAGGTGGCGCTTTGGTGTAGTGGCTGATATAGTGACTGATACTCGGGAGTATTTAGTCCGGGAACCCAATTCGCGCCTAAGCTGTGTGCTTCTAACCTGTGTGAAATAACTATAAAAGCATTGATCCTAAAATAGGACATTCATCCAGCTGCTTCTAATATCTTCTAATGGCTTCGCCAGACGTTTTGACTGCTTGAAAGTTAAATCATAAACCACTGCTCTTTTATGGCAGCAACATCGCTTAGTCAAATTAGTTTCAAAATATTCAACGGCATGTTTATTAAATACCAAAGACATACAATTCGCATAACATGTCGCACTATTAAGCTTTAAAGAATGACTATTTGGAATCACTCATGACGTCAGATGATCCATGGATAACCTTTCAGGAACGTTGGTATTGTAGGTCGCAGGGGTACGAGCTGGTCCGCCATATCGCTCAACTCCACCACACCGCATGTACAGGATGCGCGGGAGGGCTGGTTAGCTGCGGTTCTCGGGGTTGTGGATCCTGCATCACGTCTCTCCGGAAAGTACAAAGACCGGCTTCTAGAGCCAGTGGAACGTTCACGTTCCAATTGGGCCGTGCCACCATTGCCGCCGAGATTAAACCTCACAGTCTCGTCTCAACTGTTGGTGTTACCGGTGTGACGGTCCATTACCAATTTGGAAGTCTGGACAAGATGGTATAATTAAACAGTGACAAATAATTCACTATACAAACAATATCACTCGTTTGACAGTAATGAGCAAATAATACATTACGTAGAGCTATCCGGTGTTCTTTCTACGTGGTTTCGCCGAAGGTACCACACAGATCCTTAAATCCGCAGAGGTATCCCCGCAAGGGAGCATCGCAACGAGGCTACTGAGTAGTTTAATATAAACTAAATCAACACCTGACACATAAAACATTGTTGTTGTGAGAGGAAAGTGCCTTGCGCGGGCCTCCGTCACAGGAAAATGCCTTCAACGCCGAAGTGGAGGAAAAGAGCTGGCAAAAAGGGCCACTCTTTTGTTCAAACAGAAAATGCTAAGTGCTGGTCAATCCTAGTGGAGCCATAATTAATGTGAAGAATTCACAGGTCACCGTCTTATGTAGGTCCAAAGTTATTGTATTGGTAGTTGCCGCTTTATTTATGCAGGTTTTCTGCTGCATTCTAACCTACCATTTGGTTATTAGATTCGAGTACAAGCTTTGGCTGCAAGTGGCTGGTATTCCTACCTAACTTTAGACACATTCATCTAACAGTCGAAGATGCTCAGCTTCCTGTAGGTGGCCCTGCATAGCATCTACCGCCGAAAGATGGTGTGCGTACATGTTACGGAGCAATAGCGCCTGAATCAAATAACAATTTGGTCACCATCGTCCCGTAACCACATAAAATATCACTAGGACAAGTTTACAGTTCACAAAAGCAATTTTAGAAAGCGCTATGCCATTTATGGTGGGGATAAAGAGAAGGATATCCACCGCTAGTGTCCTTTCCGTAAGAACGTGTTGGGTTCTAAGACATCACCCAGACACTACAACGAATTGGATGGAGATCCGCATCTCATCTGTCACCCATGTGCTAACGGAGCTAACATTTTAACTGTCCTTAGCGATAAGTTTCCAGAATGCCCAGAAATGCACTGCAGGCCGGTGTCATAATATTATCAATTTCTTTTTGCAGTGCTTCCTACATTGGTGGGGAGTCTACCTCACTAGTATCCAAAGATACAGGGGGAGATGCATGTAAATTGGCACTTTAGTTATCACCGCTCGGAAACCTCCAATAGGTTCCCAGAGTAGGATCCTGCTAACGCGTCGATAGGGAATCCAAACAATTATTAAGGCTTGCGGTTAGTGGATCATGGAAAGAGGCAATACCTCGATATTAATAAGAGCCCCTAAGGTAATTGGCCAATTTTACACAACCCAGCCAGTGCGTGGTGTTACATATCCGCTACATCCGGAAAAGAGGCGTACACTATGCGTCTCTTGCGCAGAAATTGTCCCTAACCACTTTAAACCTATCCTGTTGAGCTAAAATAGCCAGGTTTAGTCTGTAATATGTCAGGCTCAAGCAATCAGAGCATGATTAGCGACCTCAGTGTAAAATTGATGCTTGGGGGAAATATAATGATGCGAATATAATGTTGCTGTATAGTATTTCTTAGCGTACTGCGTCCTAGAGTTTATATAGATAAACAAAACATATTAACTAGGATGGCTACTTGCCATATACACAAATAACTAATACAGTGCTAACGATATATCATCGGTCATAAGACCATACGGTGCTGTTAGTTGAGAGCACCCACACAAAATAAAGATAATATTCACAGTATAAACAGAAAGTGTAAAATTGCGGTCGGGAAGACTGGGAAGGTACCTATTAGTCATCAGTACCATTTGCGGAAATAATGAAATGTACAATAGTATAGCTACTTGAATACCTATTGGTCATCGGTATGGTAAGAGTTCATAAGTCACTGAAATTGAGGCGCTAATATTAAATAGCGCGAGATGGCATGATCTTTATTGCAGGGAAGATTTCTGCAGGCAGCTTTCCGCAGGCAGATTTCCGCATGCAGACTGTTGATGCGGCACACTCTCAGGATGGTGACAAAGAATGGGTAATGAGATGTCTACTAGATAGTCATTTTAAGTGATACATTACTCAAACAGTTTGTTGTAAAGTTTCCGTCCGGCAACGGTAGCCAGAAAGTTGTAAGTTGCCCTTTAACAAAGAGGGCTATAGTTATGATAAATTTTGCCAGTACAATAACTTGTTACACGGTGCGGGATACGTCGCATAGCTTTTGCGGCGCACCGAGCAAAGTCCCACCAGACTGTGGTCTAAAAGTTAATTAACACATGCGACATTCAGCGCTGAGATTTGAATCCACTTTCCAGCATGGTTGGAAGATCCAGCAAGTTATCCACCAAGAATCACCATCAGCTCTACATCCTGTAGAATCACATCGGGCCGCAAGGCCCTTTCCGCAGGAAAGCTCCCTTAGGAAAGTTCGGATGAGGGAGTTCTTACTTTAATTAATTTTTGCTCCAGAATGGCCGTCTGGGAACATCCAAAATTATGTATCATGGAAAGTCGAAGACTGGCCACCGGCGCAGAAGATCTCAATTCCGAGAGGCACCGCACTGCTGATGGAATCACCGTCTCTTTGCAGGTGTCCCGCATCTAGCACTGCGCTGGTCCAGGAGTCTTCCTGATGGGTCGGCTTCCACGCCGATGATGCTCCTGATTCTCAGTTTTTCGTCCCTTTTATACTACTCATGACGTCAGAGGCAGGCACTTCAGCCAATCAGTGGGCGAGCTAAAGCCAATCAGCGTGCAGCTAGAAGTGGTGACGCTCTATCTCGTGAACAGCACATTCCCCATTCAGTTAATGCATACACGCGATTACGACGTCGAAGCAATATTTTGAAGATAATTTAACCGGGAGCTTTAACGATAACTCGGCCATTTCTTGTCCGATTTTAACAAAGTAAAAAGTTCTGAGAGCGTCGTTTCATTCTGGTCCTGAACGGTACCAACAACGACGAGAAAGGTGCGATTGGAGAAAATCACGAGTACCAACTTGGTACACTATAAGCATTCACTCTCTCCAATTCCTGACACGGGTTGTCAGGGGGGGAGCTCTGACTCGCGCGCATGCGCGCCACGCACTCTTACGGACTAAGACCTCTCATATAGGGCTTTATACATGCGGATTACCCTACTCAGGGGGTGGGGGTGGTGGTGCTTGGAGCGAATCCGGAACAGTCGTCCCGCACCCAGCTTGGCTGGGACGGTCAGTACCCGTCCAGTCGATCCGTGCTACAGTATATTGATTTGAGGAATAAAAGTAGTGGCTCTTCTTGGTATACCTTAGCTTAGTATTAACGGTGAATTATAAACTATTTGATTTAAACAAAGTTTATTTTAGTCTATGTCGGAGCACAATAAGACATGTCTTATTAGCGTGTCTCCAGTTATGTAGAAATATATTACATTAAATAAATCAAGAGGCGAATAATAATATTGCCACCTGTCACAACAGTAATAACAACAATAGCATTAATAATAAGAACAAGAACAAGAACAAGAATAAGAAGAGGAGGAGGAGGAGGGGAGGAAGAGAAGGAGGAGGAGAAGGAGGAGGAAGATTAGGACGAGGAGGAGAGATGTTGTCGGTAACCTAATGATGACAGAATTAAATCTTCACGAGAAGGAGAAAAGCATGGTTTGATGAATCACAAGGCAGTTAAGGAGAAAGGAGGAGCTCGATGTGCTGTAGTCACCCAGTGGTCCACACTGCATGGCCATCCAGAAACATTCGCGGCTATAGATTTGTCGACACAATCCATGAGTGGTGTTTGTAATTAATGTAGGTCATTTAAACCGACAGGTGTCAGCAATATATTGACATAGAATGGTAGAAACCGTGATGTTTAACTTTACATCAACGTCAGCGCGGCCATATAGAAGTTGCTGGGTGGTTAGGGTTGTTGAGGAGATTTGGTTGGAGGCAAGCTCATTTTCAATGGTGCTTCTTTGCTCGTTAAAAAGTGGAAAGTAGAAAAGGTAATGTTTAACAGATTCATCAGGATGGCCGCAGGCGCAGCTGGCAGAGTCAGAGAGGAAGTTATCGAATAGATGTCTATTTATTCCATTACAGCCAGTATGAAGCTTACTTGAACATATATTAGCCACTCTTGAACCGACGTAATACCACGTAGGGGGACTGGGAATACTGGACATTGCTCTTAGTTTGGTCTTGAATTCTGGTAGGGTATTAGACATAGTAACAGGTGCTGGAAGGGTATTCCAGGCACGTACTGTTGCTGGGAAAAACGACTCGTGATAGTGTGTCGTTCAACATCTACCTGGGGTTAAAGAATTCGAGCGTCGGATATTGTAGGGATTACGGGCTAGTATCAGTGGAGGGAGATAATCAGTCAATGCCTCGCTCGTCATCCCATTGACAATTTTGTAAAACATGACTAATCTGTGAATTTCTCGTCGGTGGGAAAGTGTTTCTATGCCAGTTTCTATATACAAATCTTCGATATGGGCACTCCGTGTCACTCCGCTAATTGTCCTAAGAGCATCCTTTTGTACGTCTTCTAGTCTGTTAACAAGATATTGTGGTAAATTATCCCAGACAGCATCAGCATATTCCAACGATGGCCTAATAAAGCTCTTATACATGATTTCGAGACATTCGCGGTCTAAGAGGTATTTTAGTCCTTTGAGTAATGAAAGCTTGAGCTGGGCATTTGCTATTATATTTTCCACATGGTTGTGCCAATGACCGTTATTGTTGAAAGTGATACCAAGGTGTTTATGATGGGTCGATGGAACTATTTCAGAATTTTTGAAATTTATTTGAAAAACAGTAGGATCTCTGCGTAGAGAAATAAATAGAGACGTTGTGTTCGAAGCGTTAAAATCGACTATATATGTGTTTGCCCAATGGGTCATTACTTGCAGATCGTGGTCGACAGATGGTGTATGGTCATCTAAGTTATCCGACATCACAATAAGGCATGTATCATCAGCAAATAGTCTGATATGGTTTAGTATGTCATTAGGCATATCATTAATAAATACCAAGAAAAGTAGTGGCCCAAGAACGGAGCCCTGTGGCACACCAGCATGTAATCGAAGCAACGTGGATTCGTAACCATTAAAACTACTCGCTGGTAGCGATTATGAAGGTAGCTTCATAAAAAGGTATGAAAGTAGATTTCCAACGATGCCAAATTGTTTAAGCTTCTGTAGGAGGCCACGATGCCACACTCGGTCAAATGCTTTCGAAATGTCGAAAAATAAGAACAGTACTTCTTTTTGTTCATCTAGAGCTTTGGCGATATCTGTATATATTCCTAATAGTTGATTTACTGTAGAATGTGAAGGAAGAAAGCCAGACTGGTATGGAGTGATACTATCTCTAATGTTGTTGTAAACGTATTTAAAAACCGTTCTTTCCATGACTTTGCTAAGACAACTCAAGAGAGATATTGGGCGGTAGTTTGTGCACGAGTCCCTTTCCCCATTTTAAAAAATTGGAGTTACATTGGAAATTTTCCAGAAGGTGGGAAATTTTGAATTTATGAGTGAGTAATTAAAGAAGCGTGCTAGAATCGGAGCTAGAATTTCTTTATTCATGACTAATAGTTTAGGACTTAGTCTGTCGGGACCGACAGCTTTTGAGGTATCCAGCTTAGAAAGGATATCTAGAACGTCTTGAGTCGTTATCGTGATCATATTTAAAAAGTGTGCTGTATGTAGGGATAAAGGGTGTAATTCCACATTTGACTCATCAATTATCGCAATACTTGAAAAATAGTGATTTAGAAGATTAGCCTTTTCAATAAAGTCATAGGTAAATGAGCCGTCACCACGTTTTAAGGGGGGTATATCGCCAAAATTGGAGTTAGTGTCAAACAAGAAAGACTTGCTCAACTTCGGAACTTGTGCGTCCATTTTGAATTTTTTTTGCCAGTTTGATTTTGAATTCTTGTTTGGCTGTCCGAACTAAGGTGTTGACCGAATTTCTCTGTGTCTTAAAATTTGCAAGGTCCTGTTCTTGTTTGGGTTTCCTTGCTTTCTTATACAGTTTTTCTCTAATTCTCATCTCGTGTCTAATTTTGCTAGACATCCAGGCTTTATTATCTGGGTGGATGGTGACTATTTTGTATGGTATGCTAGCGTTGGCTGCATTAGTAATATTTGTGGTAATGGTTTGGCACCGGCTATCGACGTCATGCTCGTCGGAAATGGTATTCCACGGAGCATTAGATATGTGGTTTCTAAATTTCACCCAGTCATCCTTTGCGTAATCCCAAATATGGCGCTTGTATGATTTCCGTTTAGGTATGCAGGATGTTATGGTCATATTTATAATTATAAATTATTTCACACCGATGTCCTGGACCCCGCTGTATTTATTGATTCAGAGTGACTGTGTTTAGTTATACGTATTTTTATTAAATCTTTCGTATATTAAAAGTATAAACCATTGCACCGTTCGCTGGTAAAACGTTATTTGTTATAAACTCATTTTCCACCTCTTTAACACTGTTTCACGTTATAATAAGCAACAGTACTTACACTGTTATAAACCCATCTTGTGTCACATTGTCGTTATAATGGTAACACCGCCTCTGAAGTAGTCTTTATGTATGTCTATTTGCAGGACAAGAGAAGACAATGTTTTAAAAATTTACCACTGGAATGACTGGCTCGGTAACCGAGCCAGTCATTCCAGTGGTAAATGTTCAAAAATAGTCTTCTCTTGGGCCTGCAAATGGACACTGACTAAGCACAAATTTAGATTTTCTAGACGAGTAACCCTATAATCGCCAAGCTGGTCAAAATACCAACTCTTTGAAAAAAATTTCCTAAATTCCCGTGAAAATTTACAAAAAAACCTATTCTCTTTGCCAGCCAATGATTATTCACTGAGCAAATATTTGACCGTTGTTTAAAAATCTGAAAAGGATAAATGATAAAAGTAGCATTTTGCGCGCTTTGAGACGCTGTTGACACAAGAGGGGTTAAATTACTGCTACCCTAGCTACTCGGCCTTGCGCCACAGTGTTAGAAGTTGACGCCTCGGCAACTATAGTTATTACACTTATTTAGTTATTGTAATATGCGAGGAACTATTTAGAGAAGCTACTCTGACCATACGATGGTGGTCATTCTCAACTTCTGTTGAATTTTAATCAGCAGTCGCAGTAGCTTCTCATATTCGTTCCCTCCTGGCCTAGAGCCTCCCTCCAGGGTACATTGTTACGTTACCTATGACATCGGATCCAAGGATATAATGGCACTCGGTAGGATAATAAACCGATAACTCAAACCTAAAAATTATTATAATATGCGGTTAAACAATACTAACAAAACGGACATATCTCGCCCTGACTCTCCGTGTTGCACTATCTCATCTTCCCGAATGGTAACACCCATAGAGGAAACACCATGATAAAAATGGTATCTACGTAAATAACCATATAGATGAAAGTAAGAAGGATGGCGATGGTGTTGATGGTGATGATGGTGGCGGTGGTGGTGGTGGTGGTGGTGGTGGTGGCGATGGCGGTGATGATGGTGATGATGGCGATCACCACCGTCGCCGTCGTCATCGCTGGAAGTGTTGATATCGTCGTCGTCGTCGTTGTCATCATCGTCATTATCAACGGGGTGATCACGATGATCAGAGGGACCATGATAATGTTGCAAATAGCCATCAATACGAAGGTACAAATGACGATTGTAATGCAAATGATGCTAAATGTAACGAGATAAATAGCGATGGTGATAAAGGTAAAGAAGATGATAATAACGAAAATGATAATGGCAAAAATTATGCTAACAATATAAATAATGATGCCATTGAAGAACGCCAAGTCGAGAAAAATGAAAAGGATGCCTTGGCTGTGAAATTAAAGATGATGTAAATAATTATGCTGACGAAGGCAATCGTGATACAAATAATGAAATTTATGCCGTGAATATATATATATACACACATATGACACTGATGTTAAAAGGGAAAATGAAAAAAAATGTCAATATCAATGTTGATGATAACGAAAGCACAGGCGATGCCGACAATTATATACATACTTAGGCTCATGATGGCAAGGCTGCTATAGATAATGAAATTGATGCCAGCATCGCAAATCGCGAGATTATGGGTACTTATGCTTATGCCGACGACGAAACTCAACAAAACGGGACTGTACCAAACAATAACGACAGCAGCAGCAGCAGCAGCAGCAGCAGCAACAACAACAACAACAACAACAACAACAACAACAACAACAACAACAACAATGATGACGACGAAATCAATGTTGGGTTCCTTAACGTGTGCGGTCTGAATAATAAACTAAAATAACCAGAAATGCATGAGTTTATAAGCAGGTTTGATATCTTAGGAATAGCTGAAACTAACTTAGATGAACTTGATACTGTGAAAATAGATAACTATACAGCTAACCTAAAATGTCGAACAGAAGTGCAACGTAAGTCAGGAGGAATTGCCATATTAATTAAAAATAAGTCATCAAGAACTAGATACAGCGAGCGAGTATGTTCTATGGATCTCGGTATCTCAAACATGTACTAAACTAAATAATGAAATAATAATTGTCTGTATCTATATTCCACCAGAAGCTTCAGCGTATTCATCTTTAGATGCATTCGAAGAATTAGAGCGTGATATCATTAATCTTTCAACAAGATCAAAGTTACTCCTATTAATAGGCGACATAAACGCAAAAACCGGTCGACTAGATGATTTTCTAAGAAGCAACGAAGCTTTCCTCCGATTTGTAGACATTGACCCCTGCGATATAATAACTAGTCCGCAAGCTGAGATCCCAAAACGCATATCACAAGACAGAAATCGGCCGGATAACTATGACCACAAACTACTTGACCTATGTAAATATAATAACCTTTATATACTTGACGGCAGAGTAGGTACTGACGCAAACATAGGCAAAGTAACGACAAGAAATAATAGTGGTGTAGACTACGGGCTATTCACACCCGAGCTGCTCAATCACGTGTCCAAATTTGAGGTCCATGATTACTGCCCTATCATATCCGATATAAATTGTGCATTCCCGCTGTCGCTCTCGCTCATAAATACACCAGCAATAGAACAAATTAATAATGGTAATAGCAAGGAAAATTTAACATTGCGAAAATGGAAAGCTGACCTACGCAATGCATTTACAGAGAGAATACTAAATCATCAAACTGGATGATGTAAATCGACAAATCAATAATATAGCAAATGGTAGCTGCAATGCCCAAAACATTAATGATGTAACAATGGCCATCTCTAAAGTGTTTGAAGAATCAGCTGTGGAAACAGTCGGTAAAGTAAGGACTGCCCGAGCAACACTTAAAACCAAAACGTATCGCCCATGATGACACTAATGATTGCAAGACTGCTCTAGGGGAATATCATATGGCTAGACAAGACTACAGACTGGGAAAAGGAGAAATAAATCACCAGCACATGATAGACGCTAGCAAGAATTATAAAAATATAATTAAACGGTCGATTGCCCGATATAAATATAAGCGCCATAAGGAAATCAGAGCAATGAGTAGCAGTAAGCCAAAAGACTATTGGAAACTGATAAAACGAAAAGAAACGCAAGAACCATCTAAAATAACATCAGAGGAAATGTATGACTTCTTCAAGTCCATAAATGAGCTAGTCTATGATACAGATTCAGAACATATACAGATCAATGAAGACATCCCAGACATCACAGACGAGCACAACGCAATAAATTCCCCTATTGCAACTGAAGAAATTTCCAAATCTATTCAGCAATTAAAAACAAGTAAAGCCGCTGGGTTAGATGGAATATTAAATGAATATATTAGATCCACAGAACAAATTACGTTAAACATTTATAAAATCCTGTTTAATGCAATTCTAGATTCCGCAGTAATTTCAGACGCCTGGACAGAAGGTATCATTATCACAATATACAAACGAAAAGGTAACCCGAACGAACCAAAGAACTACCGGCCAATTACATTACTTAGCTGTTTAGGAAAACTCTTCACGTCCATACTTACTAGCCGAATAAACAAAGTCCATAGAAGCACCAACAAATTATGCGAAAACCAGGCCTGATTTATAAACGGCTATTCCACTACTGATCACAATTAAAAAATATTTGCAATGATAGAAATATTCAAAAGAATGAAGAAAATACTATTTTGCTGCTTTGTTTACTTTGAAATGGCTTTCGACTCGATGTGGCGCGACAGTCTCTGGTTCAAACTCAGGCAACATAACATTACGGGTAAAATCTTTAATGTTATTAAAAGCATGTACAATAACATAAAGTCGGCAGTTAAATTCAATAATGCACAATCACAACCATTTACCTGTATAAGAGGAGTCAGACAGGGAAAGAATCTTTCAACTATATTAATCGCAATTTACTTTAATGATCTAGAGCACTTCCTTCAGAACCGACAATGTACGCACATTGAGCTGCGAAATGAGGAAGAAGATTTAAACATCTTACTCACTTTATTAGTCCTGCTGTATGCTGATGACACTGCTATGTTAGCAAACAACACACATGATTTACAGGAAACCCTAACCGCTTTTGACGAATACTGCGATATATGGAAACTTAAGATTAATATAGACAAAACAAAGTCATGGTTTTTGGCAGCACAAAAAGATACTATAGCAAATTAAATTTCTATTCTTTTCTTATAATAGGTGTCTCCTCCTAGCTGAAAAGAACATATCAGAACAAGCTCGCAAAGCCACGTTTGCACTACATTGTCGCGCCAGAGAATTAGACTTACAATTGACTGCTACGTTAAATTGTACCACCAAATGATCGAGCCGATTCTATTATATGGGGCTGAAGTCATAGGAATATAAAATTGCGGCTTACTAGAGAATGTAAATCTAGACTTTCTACGATATGTTCTAAAAGTTAAAAAGAGTACACCGTAGTCTATGATATATGGCGAGCTCGGAGAAATTACAATTCAAATAGTTATAAGAAAACGCATGATAACATATTGGATTACGCTTATTGCAGGAAAACAAACAAAACTGGCATTCAGATTATATACCCATATTCTATTAGAGCATCGAAACAACGGCACGCAATACACGTGGCTAAACTCCATAAAACAATACTAGAGACAACAGGACACAGTTACCTCTGGACAGATCAAGTAATAAATAACTTTAATGAAATAAAAACAAGAATAACGAAAAGCCTTGAAGACCAATATATCCAAACATGGCAAACACAGATGAGCGACTCCTGGAAGGGGAAAGTATATAACTGTTTTAAGTCAAATTGGGAACGGGAAGACTACCTTATAAAGCTAAATGATCGCAACAAAAATTTATTTACAAGGTTTAGGACAAGTAATCATCGACTTCCGATAGAAAAGTGACGATGGGAAAGAATCACCAGAGAAGAAAGTATTTGTCCTCTTTGCAATCATAATGAAATGGGAGACGAATTCCATTACATATTTATTTGCGAATTTTTTTTAAAGATAAACGACTAGAAATCCTACCTAAATATTACTGTAATAGACCAAACTTCTTTAAATTTGTTTTAATTATTCTCAACCAAGAACAAAGATCTGCTATTAAAACTATGCCACATGATTGGCATAATTAATAAACAGTTCCAACGTTGACGACCCCTACATATAGTACCGACACCATATCACGCACAAATAAGTACACAAATGCAAGAGAACACAAATCAAGACGATGACGACGACGACGACGACGACGACGACACCGACGACGACGACGACGACGACGACGACGTGGCTTGTTAAATATAATCATTAGCCTTTTTAATGTCTAACTGTGTGGTCAAAAAGTAAAATCTGTGCACATCGAGTGTCCGTTTACGGACCGGCGGTGACTATTGTTGAGAAATCTACCACTGGAATCTCTGGCTCGAACATGGAGTCAGTTATTTAGGTGATAGATTTTTGGCGATTGTCTTCTCCTGACAAACAAATGGACACTCCTCAATATCACTGCAGAGGTCTGTTACGACTGGTCTCGTCATAAAAGGGTTAAGTAGTGCCAATGTCAATGCTGATGAATGTTATGATCCTGCTAATAAAAATGACAATAATGCAATTGATGAATTATGACCAAGATGATGTTAACTGTCACAATGTCTAGCCATCATAACGTGTAAATCCTGTAAAATCGTTGTTCCCCATATGTCACTTTGTGATCTGGGTGTAAATAAACCTAAACTGAAACTGAAATTGATCGTCTGGTATGCCCTCATGACAAGACGCGGTACCAGTCAATGAGTGGCGACGGTATTGGTGCTGAGACAACTACAAGTGGCGCCAGATGTGGGGGCACTATAGGTCGTGAGCGCCGTCACAAGTCGACTACAATAGCGTGGTGTGACTGGTGAATACACAAATTCGCTGATATGAATGATAGCTCATATAATTCTAGTTTTAAACAAAATGTAAAAATCTAGCTAGCCGTGTCAATTATATTTATGCACATGATGATGTAATTTATTAACAAAAACAGTTTGCGCACAAATTTATATTGTGCAAAGGAAGAACTCTCGCTAGTAACTAGGGCTGTATATTCATGGTTCAACCGATTGATGCAGATTTTTCCTTCGCCCCCCTGTTGCTGCCTATGCACAGAATATTTATTAAATAGTAAAGACATACAATTTGTACAACAACGCATAGACCGTCTTCAAATATGCAATCGTGACGTAGGCTACTTATCGACGTCATTCATGACGTTATTCATTATGATGTCATTCTACGCATCACGTAGTTGATTATGACGTCATATGATGGGTGGATACTCTGAAAAGGTGAATTCCCACCAAAATATGATTATTTCCTGCTGCCGTTGAACGAGAAGAAAGTGTGCATTCAATTTGCAGTATATATACAGCTTATTCGTCTATAACCGCACTCTTGACGTCGGAGAGCTCAAATACAAGGGAGGTAAGTCACTACGTAATTTCGGGTATCAGCACATTTTCTGATTTTGTGACATAATATTAGCTATTTGACGAATGTTAGACACATAAATGTTATTGATTATTAATTTTTATACAATAATGCATTAAATACGCACAGAACTATGCATAAATGAGTTTCTCCATGTGTGACCTATGCCAGGAAAAAATAATAATCTTAGTATTTTTCATGTACGAGGATCTGATGTCCCACTGTCAATTAGAACTCAATAACCCAGCAGTGTCCTAGTTTTTATATATTGCCCTACTCATATTTGGAGCGCTCACCATAGGAAACTGATATATGTCTTCCCAATCTTGGACATAAATGACGTCATTCGTCTGGCATATACATATACTAAGCCACATGTCGTTACTGAATAACAAGGGAATAGGCACTGCAACTCGAATAGATAATTGAGAGATTAAGACTTTTACATTACTAGCACATACGAAAAGATGGCTATCGATGTTGATAGAATATTTACGAAGCTAGGCACCTGGGGAAGGTGGCAATTTCTGCAGATTATTTTGATAAATTTAGCATCCGTTCCAGGTGGATTTCATCTGATGGCAATAGTTTTTCTCGGTAAGTACATGCCCGAACATATACATGTGCACACTCATAATGCCAACACTGCCACCATGTCCTCCGCCACCGCCTTCGAGAACAGCAAAACAACAACGACCATCAACGAAGCCCTCATATACAGATACACCACACAACATATCTAGTTTTCACATATCTTTGTAGTCAGGCAGCTTAGGACTGGATTTTGATGAAATGTGAACAGAGCGGACAAAAGCAAAAAGGATTTACCAAGCCTTGCCAATGTCAAATACTTGACATTTTTGCTAGGATCCACAAACAGAAATCAATATATCAGTTTTTATAAGCAAATGTGTGATGTATATTTTTTCTGTGCTCTGAAATAGCTAAAATGGCATATTTTGGCAACAGGATGCATATCCACTCAATAAATAAGCTATATATGTACATTCTATACATGTATGAATACGGGCATGTGTGGCCTCCATAGCACAGTTTATATGTTTAGAAAAAAAGGATTTTCATTAAATTATTTGAAAAGAAGACGGAATGTAATGCCATAAAACGAAAGAATTAATCCAGAAAACTGCCTAAGGTGATAATGTAATGACTGAACAAATGGTTTATATTATACCTAATTCAGTAGTTGCATGTTAATTACATAAGGTAAATAAATAACTTATCCTTCCAGAGGTTATTAATTTATTTAGTTTTTATGATAGTATTCAACCTGGGGTAATTTTAGAAACGCTCAATCATAGTAAAGTGAAAACGGTTTTTTCAAAACAAAATAAAATTAATACACGTGTTACTGGATACACACAATATATAAGTTCCAATTTTTGATTGAAGAAACAAAATGGATTGGATAGCAGGTGTGCTATGTCAAAATATCACAAGTGAAGTGCTGAGGTGCCCCTTAAATGCCCCAGGATCAGGAGATCAGTCTGAGCCATACAGAACTTTCCTGAATAATGTCTCAGCATTTAGAAAATTGAAAAAGCTACCAGTGAGTCTGCCTTTTGAAGATACTATAACTGTTAATGATTTTATGAATCATGAGGGTCATTGGCATACATTTTGCTATGGAAAATTCAGCAGGAGTAAGGTTGAAAGGGCAGAAAGAAAGAGAAATATAGATGATACAGTGACAGCTAATGCTGTCGTTGATGAGTAACGAAGCAGAGGCCGCCAATCACTGTCATGTATATTCTGCACAAAGGAAGGAGGTCATCTTGATGAAGGCAGGACGCTAGAAGCAAATGAGAATGTGAAAGGCTGCCAACGAAGCGATTCCTCGAGGGTTCAGAAAAAATGACCGCCCCTACTGGACAACAGAACTGCAAGCAGCCGATGATAAACTAGGCCAGAGAAGATGCAGAGGGTAACCCCTGTCATGAACACCAATTCACGCTACAACAAACTAAAGCCAGGTATCTAAAGACCAAGATGGAGGCCAAAAGAAGAAGCTGGAGGGAAAAGACGGCAGGGTTTAATTTAGAGAGAGACACCACAAAGCTATGGAGACTGACAAAAGCACTGAATGATGAGTGAGGGTGTCAGGGGAGAGAAGATTACTCTTGAAGAAGATGGACAAACACTGTCAGGAAAGATGGCTGCAAATGCCTTTGCGAAGGCATATGCAAAAGAATGCAACATTTCTATACCACGAATGCGTCAAAAAGAGGTTAGAAAAGAGCAAAAGGAAAGAACAGACACCAACACTCACGATGCAATGAAAGTTGACATTAGTTTAGCAGAACTGAAGAAGGCTATCCGCCAATTAAAGAAGAAGAAATCTCCCGGGCCAGATGGCATTACGAATGAAATGATCCAACACCTTGGTAATGCATCTCTTCGCAAGTTGCTAGACATCTTTAATCTCAGTTGGACCAATGGATAGGTTCCTCAGTACTGGAAGGAAGCCAGAATGACTCCTATTCTGAAAAAAGGGAAGAACAAGACGAAAGTGCTGAGCTACCGTCCTATCAGTCTTACAAGCTGCATATGCAAGACCATGGAGCGCATCATCAACCAGCGGTTGCAGTGGTACCTGGAGTCGGAGAACATTATAATTTCAGAGCAGGCTGGCTTCAGAAGATACAGGAGCACAGAAGATCAAACAACACATCTTGCACAGGTCATAGAGGACACTTTTCAAGCCAAGGAGGTGATACTAGCTGCCTTTATCGATCTGCAGAAGGCATTTGACAAGGTGTGGAAGGATGGCCTCCTCGTGAAGCTCCGGCGCACAGGCATCGGTAGCAACATGTTCCGATGGACCAAGTCATACCTACACAATCGCAGAGCTAGGGTGCTCGTGGATGGACAATCTGGACAGAATGTATTGCTGAGACAAGGGGTACCACAAGGCGGAGTATTATCACCAACTCTGTTCATACTCTTCATTAATGACATTGTAGCAGAGCTGCCCAATGGGATCCAAGCAGCCCTCTATGCAGATGACCTCGTACTCTGGTGCACCGAGGAGTACACAACGACTGCCACATACAGAATGCAGCTCGCCTTGGATAGATCAACAAAGAAAAATCATCAGCCATGCTATTCTCACTGTCCACCAAAACCAAGGTTGGCAATCTGACACTGGGCGGTACTCCACTCGAGTACGAGGACCAGCAGACATACCTGGGAGTCAACTATGACAGAAGATTAACATGGAAGGAGCACATCCAGAACGCAGAGGCAAAGGCCAGAAGAAAGCTAAACATCATGAGGAAGCTGGCAGGAACAAAGTGGGGTGCCAATGACAGGATCCTCAAGACCATCTACCTAGGTGCCGTATGACCACACCATGAGTATGGATCCAGCTCATGGATGACAGCAGCTAAATCTCATCAACAGAACCTCGGCAGAGTACAAAACCAGGCACTGCCCATCATCACTGGTGGAATGAGATCAACACCAATAGAAAAAATGGATCAGACAGCTGGCATCCCCCCACTTAGTAAAGGAAGGGAATGCAAAGCACTGACCCGAGCTGCAAAGTTCAAATCATTCAACAACCACCCGATGAAGATCAGGCAAGCACAGCTGTCATCAGGAAGACTTAAAAGATCAAGTTTTGTGAAAGAGACAAAAGCACTTCAAAGGAAACACCAAGAAATGTTGCCAGCACAAATAGAAGACCCAAACCACACGCTTGATCCTCCACACTGGGAAAACAAACTAGAGAACATAGCTATTCGCACCACACTACCTCATCTCACAACCAAAGATGAACACAGTGATGTGAGCAAGAAGGCCCTGACACTAGCCGTGTTGGAAGAAAGGTACCCTCAGGAGACATGGATAAGGATCTACACAGATGGATCAGCCAAAGATGCAATTAGGAGTGGAGGTGCCGGACTGCACATACAGTAACCAAACGGACAACACGAGTCAGCTGCAATACCGACAGGCAAACACTGCACAAACTACAGAGCTGAAGTCGAAGCGCTGGTCCATGCAGCTAATACCATCAGCAGAACAGCAGACCCTATTGCACAGATTGTCTTTTTATCTTATGCCCGCTCAGTCCTTGAGGCTATCACCAAAGGTAAGCTGCCACAACTTGAAGAAGCATTACAAACCATCAAATGCTTTCGGATAGCATTGCAGTGGATCCCCTCACACTGTGGAGTCCAAGGAAATGAGGAAGCAGACAAGATGGCAAAGGTGGGTGCAGAAGAGAATCAGACAGAAAACATGGTTACACATACAGAGATGAAGGCTATCATCAAGTCACTTTAGAGAACACCTCAATCAGAAGATGCCTACCATCATCTCTCGAGGCCAGAGCAAGTGACCATTTTTCGTCTCAGAACTGGACACAACAGACTAAACCAACACATGTACAGGCGGTTCTACCTTACGACATCGCCCGCTTGTCCTTGTGGAGAAGCAGAACAGACCACAGAGCACATACTTCAATGTTGCAGTACGTATCAGCTGCTGAGAGAAGAGATCTGGCCTTTGTCAACCTCTTTTCTTGAAAAGCTGTATGGGCCTGTGGAAGAACTGCAGAAAACCACAGATTTCATCTTGAGAACGGCTCTCCAAGTGTGATACCAGCGATCGAAAAGAAGAAGAAGAAGAAAAAGAAGAATGCTAGGCAGCAACAACACTAAGTCAAATTAGCTTCAAAATACTGAACAGTTTACCATTATAATTTTTGAGATTCAGAGAGAGCAGGGATCGGTCGATCCAACGCGATCAAAGTGTGGGTGAACCTGAGGTAGCGAGGGGCGGGGCATAGCTAAAACTAGATTTCACCGTTAAATTCCCATTGTTCTGGTAGCCACGTTTGTTCGGTGGTCGTGATAACAAAGATTCAATGCTAGGACCTATTTAAGGATAACTCTATTAAGCTTTGCGCATAAACTCTGATAACACAGATTACCCTGCTGGTACTGCCTCAATACAGGCCCAGAGACATGCATTATCAGTGAATGTGCTTGGTCTGGTGAACTACTGAAGCACCTTTATGTATGAAAGCTTGTTAAAATTAGTATACTTAGTCCTAAGGACTACTACTTTTGTGGTATGTTATCATTGCCATTAGATATTAACTTCCCAATGAAGGGATCGGATTTACCACTCAAGTATCTGACGTCATAATCAATTATGTCACTAGTTTAGCTGCTGTCCCAATCATAATGGCATATAGCCCCGTTACGAACACAGAAAAATGAGTCGCAAAGTGTTCGGATTGTATTGTGTCTTTGACAAATTTACAATTTAATAAACATTCTGTTGAATATTTTGAAACTAATTGGCTGGGAGCTCTTGGTAGCCCATGATCAAATTAGGTTAAAATGTTAAATATTCAACAACTTACATGCACAGTGACCGTGAAATTTAGATTCGGAGGATTCAGGTTTCAAATTTTCAAATCAATTTCAACGAACATTACAAGTGGGCGCAGTTTAGCTAGAAATGGGCGTCACTTGGATAAAATGGATTAGTTTATTGCATGTGTATTCCTATGTTTACAATGTAATATGTATATACAGAACGATATTGTTATTGCTTTATAACTTTATTTGACTTAGATCAACGTTATTAGACTTAACCATTTAATGGTCAAACTGGCCAAAGCAGTCTCTTCAGTGGTCTTGAATAATGCCCATTTTTAGGCCAAGACAAAACTAATTTTCGAAAATTTACCACTGGAATGACTGGCTCGGTTACCGAGCCAGTCATTCCAGTGATAAATTTTCAGAAATAGTCTCCTCTTGGCCTGCAAATGGATACTGATTATGCACAAATTTGAATTTTCTTGACCATATAATGTTCAAACAGCATTCATTTACAGGGCGACTGAGACTTTTTTTTGTAAATTCCATTGGAAAACTTAAAAAAATTGTCTTGTCTTGGCCCGCACATGGATTGCATATAATGAGCAACACTTTCGTCTTTTTTACAAACCTTGAGCATTAAATGGTTAATTAATATGCCTATGTAGTATGTACATGGTATATTGAGAGCTTTGGGGCGCGGTTGATGCAAGAGGTGTTAAAGAAATACGATTGTCTCGCCCGCCAAAAGATCCGAAATCTTTCAAAGTTATCCTACTAAATTATTTCGCATTTTAAATAGGTACTGCTTTTGGTTTCATTTATGCACTCTTAATTGGCTTTATTGTTATGTGCTGACATAACAGACGTGTCAAGTAGCCATCTCACTTGTTTCATACAGATATCTTGGTGGAATAAGCCTCCATACTGAAATGAATCACGGTTATGTCTCTATAAGACAAATGCGAAATAAGGAACAGTGCTAACACATCTAGTATCATGATAAGTTTAATTTTATAAAATTCTCACAGCATAGCTGGAATTAAATTACTATCTCCAAAATTACAAACCGGTTGGATGAGTGAGCATAGGTATAAAGTGTCTTAACATTATAATAAACATAATTTGAATTTTGTCATCCTATTCATAGAATAATAACTTGATTAATCAGAGTCAAATATTATATCCCTCAAGTTAACTAGTACCGGTTCGTCTCGCCACTATTTTCCCCATTATCTGGATAATCCTCTAGCTATTCCACCAACAGGTCAACTAATTCACCCTTCCAGAGTATCCATCTATCATCTGACGTCATATGACGTCATAATCAGCTAAGAGGCATATAAGATGACGTTATAATCATTACGTCATAAATGATTCTATTTGGCCCGTCTGTATCTCTTAATTGGCAGACACGTTGTACGAATTGTATGTCTCTACTATTTAATAAACATGCTGGTGAATATTTTGAAACTAGTTTTAAAGGGCGCTGTTGCTGTCATAGGGCAGCGCCCAGTCAAATTAGTTCCAAAATATGCAATAGCTTACCTGTATAGTTTTCTGAAACTTGATAATCAGAGAGTTCAGAGATCGATCGATCTCAACAAGAGCGATGTGTGGGTGAAGCTTAGCTAGAGATGGGCGGGGCATAACTAAAAATGGAAAGGTGAATTATATTGGCATTGTATCGCCATCTGTCTGCTGATAAACCAGGTTATTATTTACTATGTATCAACCATGTCCATCTGGGGCTGGTACATATCGTACTACTTGATCTGCCTTAGACCGAAAGAGAACTTGATAGATAGATGTGCATCTTCAATGAAGATCTAGGCGGTGACAGAAATAACTAGGTCCACTCTATTATAACTTTATAGTAACCTTCCTGATTTGGGGCCAAAGTTCTGTGTTAACTGATCGAGGTCATGCATTATTAATGTCGCAATTGGTGCCGCCATTATACATAGTCCATCTGAATTTTTCTAACTTTTCAAACAGAGGCTCATGTACTTCTGTTGAGGTTGTAAGTCCATGAAAAACATCAATGAATTCCAAATGTTGCTCCAGAGTCTTCAATGTTATCATATTTGCGATCAAATGTCCTTGTACCGCACCCGGAGTAAATACATGTAGGGCTGGTAATTCTAAACGCATTTTCTCTCCAACTTCCACAATGACAGTATATACACATATAAAGTGACGCATGTTGCCTACTCTTGTGTCAAATAATACACGCTGTTTCAGACTACAAACAAACTTTAGAAAAAATGAAAACATCAGTATCTGGCGATTCCACAATTTGTAATGGACTGTTATGTTAAGTGTGATACCACATGTAGGCAATGCAAGATCATTCATGTGGCATGTTGCTCTTGATTTGAGCATAACGCCTCTGCTGCTTCTGATTCCGTAATCTGTCCACAAGAGCTTGTTATACTTATGTGGTACATTGTTTCTCACAAACAAATATAATTTGGCTATTCAAGCGCTTTGTAGAGTATTCGTCTTTTTCTCATTCTCCGGTAACACAGCCAGTTATTACTGTTGTAAATTTTCGAAAAAGTCTTCTCTTGGCCTGTAAATGGACATTCAATAAACACATTCTTTATTTTCCAAATTTGTTCATTAAAGGATTTTAAAGAGGGATTTTACTTACTATTGGTTATTTTCCGCATTGGATATGAAAGACTTACTGTCCTGTGGCATGTTTGTTAGTGAGCCATTAATCAAGCATGCGTCTCCTTGATTGAAAAATGGCATGTATGTAGTGTGTGTATCAGTTGCATGTAGAAAGTTAGGGCGGTACACATTTGGAAGCTTGTTAAAGATAGTTTCGACTAGATCACCAAACGTGTTTAGCACAGCTACCCGAGTTTGAAATGGTGCATTTCCAACAATGACATATGTATCGTACATTCATGATTCTGTTATTCTGCTATGTACACAAAAGTTTTAATTTGACATCGGCTAATTGATCTTGGACAAGGAATGTATAAGCATCTCATTCCAAATTGACAGCTGAAGGCAGATTCTTTTCAGCTTCTTTTGAGGCTGGTGTTCTTGGAGAACGGCAGTACCGTGCTTCTTTGATGCCGATTTTGTGATAAGGTTCATAATTAGGGAGTAATTCTGCTCTCAAATGCCTACCCATACCCGACATGTAATACGCTACATAATTTCTGCTCAAACCACAATTTTCTGCATGCGAACTTGCATGGCGAATGATCGTTTGCTCTATTGTATGAAAAAGAAAAGTTCATCTACCGTATTCACACTAGACCCATTCTGTCTCAGAAGTTCTTCTGAACCGGTGTGTTATTGGGCTAGAGTCAATATCATCATGATGCAAACGTGTGTATATTGGGCATACCGTGTGCGGTCATGTCCAAAGAACAAACGACAGAGTTTATGATAACATGTAATATGCAGACTATTCTGGACTATTCTCTTTGGTGGCTCTGAAAAACCATAGGTTCAGTCAGGGTGTGCCTTGATCATCACCATGAACCTGCAATATAGTTCCATTAAAAAATAACATCAGATTGGAGAACATAATATTATGTTACATCCATTTCATATTGACAAAACAGAAGCTATAGTTAACTATAAGTTGTATCTAACATGACGCTTGATACTTAACATAACTATTGGGCAATTCCAGCAACCCTGGCTAAGCGATAACATTCAACTAATGGATATATAAGCCCAAATCTGTCCAACTTACCACTACAAACATACAATCTCAATAATATTAAATACTACAAAGCTGGATGAATAGACATACATATATCCAGCTTACAGATGGATGGACAGCCAGCTATTGAACCTCCAGATGGATAAACAGACATATATACAACCTACATACATATGGATGGACAGATACACGTCCATCTGGTAAATAATTTGAACATGAGAGTACCACATTTGTAGCACTATAAATAAACAAATATGCAGTAAATAGGATGATGGATTTTACGTAGATATGGGTGACGGGTGATTAATGAAATGTCGGATATGCGGATTGGGAATTTAGGGTTAGCTAAAGCATGGGTGGATGGAGGGATACAATGATGGATGATTGATCGGCAGATGAAGAATTTATGGATAAGTTAATGGTGGATGGATGGATGGATAAAATGTGAATGCCAGGCTGAGGAACAGACTGACAGGTTCATGTACAAATGACCAGAAACTATTGTCAAATAGCAATTGTGGACTCCAGCAGAGCCACGTGATTCCACTTGGCATTATATTGTACATAATCCAAATAATGTACATGTTTGCCGTATAAAACATATATACAACTTTACCTACTCCTTTGAGGCACGGACGGAAAGACGCAGCATCACATACAAAACAATAAATCAGTCACGAGGGTCGAACATCCAATGCACCTAGTCATCTCGAGAACTGTGCGTTGACACCCTCCCAAGTAACATATTACCACAGGGCTTCCATCCGCAGATATAATCTGTTCCCTTTTAATGAAACAGGACCATTTTAATTAGTAAATTCATTAAAAAATAATTACAAAATAACAACGTATTTGTCCGGTTTGCCAAATTCTACCGAAAGAGCGATTTACATCCGTTTTGTTATTCTTGTATCTCCCTCAGTAGGCGCACAATCATAATTACAGGCTGTAGTGTTTAACGAATGGAGAAGAGCATTTACAATCGAGATTTACAAACAATTCCGCAAATTAACAGCCTTACATATGAGTAGAGCATGAACCAGATAGCGTTTCCCCCTTGGGTTCAAAGTTATCCTAACACAGATGGTTTACAATATGTATGTCAAAGAGTATTGGTGGTGGAAGAATAGGCTTTCCGCCTACAATACTATTGCACATAGGTGCGTATACGTCCGATAGAAAGTGCGACAATAGCCGTATTTGCGACGTAGGCAGCTTTGTTAGAAATGTCAAAAATTTGATAGACCTACAAACAAAACTACATATGCTAGTTGGGATCACATCTAAAATATTGGTAGACAGTTACCAATTCAGTCCGAAATACATACACATAAGTTATACTATACTAGGCCGATTCCGCTATTTATTTAAGAGGGTTGTCATTGTAATGCATCTCCTGAACACATCCACCGTGAGATTTATATCCAATAAGCAGAACACCACCAACCATGTTCTAAAGGATTTGTAAAGTGTCACCTGGTTAAACCCGTATATGGAGTAGGGGTCTATCGCGAGCCGATGGCCTATTAGCATTGTATCTATTTTAAATAGTCCTGCCAACCGTGATCCCGGAGTTGACTGTTCTCCTCAAAGTGTGTTAGCTTTCGTTTTCTTCACTTTCTAACTAGTCCTTGGAACGGAGTATTGCAATTACTAACTGACCTAACGTTCACAAAAGTCAGTACTCTATGGCAGCAACAACTTCCAAAATTGGCCGGGCCTACACAGAGAGGCGTCCGCCATCACATCTTATATATCAAAGGAGCTTTCTCTCGTCGCACATCGTGGCTTCTACCAGGAGGGCAGTCACATACTGACCACCTACAGTAGATGGATTATTTCAAGCTATTCCCGCTCATTTCCAGCTTAGCTTCGCCTACTTTGTAAACGTGATTGAATCGATTTGAACACAAATTCCCAGATTTCAAAGTACCTATATAGGTAAGCATTTAATCTGTTGAAAGTAATTTAACTGGATGATGTTGCTGCATATGGTAGCAACATCACACTGCCAAATTACTTTCAAAATATTCAACAGAATGTTTATCAAATTGAAAACTTAGCAATGACATATAAGTCGCACAACTACTGTGAGACATTTATCCCCTTTCTAGTCGGCCTAAGTCATTCGATTGTGACATCAGTTGAACAGTGACGCATATTGATTAATACGAGAGATCCGCATCACCACATCTTGGTATATACTCCCGCATGAGTCCAGGGTAGCTCAAGGAGGAATATAGCATGTGGTGCATCGTAAGCTTCCCACGTTATTGATACTTATTTAAAGAAAGGTTCTAATGGATGCAATGCTCATATTCTGGAAATTACGTCGAGTAATCTAAATGTTTATACATCTACATTTAGCTAATGTGAACTAGAATAAATTTGTGATATGCACAACGCCCATTGTTTATAAGAACAATCCAAATTGGACAGCCCGCATAATGGATCTCTCCATTTTAGCTATGCCCCGCCCATCACTAGCTAAGCTCCACCCACACCTCGCCGTGTTGGGATTGATCGACCCCCAAATGTCCTAGCTATCAATTTCCTAAAAACTATACAGGGAAGATGTTGAATATTTTGTAATACGGCAGCAACAGCGCCCAGTCAAATTAGTTTCAAAATATTCAACAGAATGTTTATTAAATAGTAAAAGCAAACAATTTATACAACAACGCATATACCGTCTTCAAATATGCGTTCGTGACGTACTTATCGACGTCATTCATGACGTCATTCATTATGATGGCATTGTACACATCACGCAGTTCATTATCACGTCATATGATGGGTGGGTACTCTGGAAAGGTGAATTTCTCATCATCTCAAAGGACGAGATGAATATGGATTTCGATGTGAAATTCCAAACTCTAGGCATGTGAGGAAGGTGACAAACGTGGGAGATGATGCTGGTCAAACTGGCCACTATACCGTCCGGATATCATCTGATGGTTATAGTTTTCATAGGTAAGAATGCCACCAAACTCAAGGCACCAATTAAAGTCACTAGAAGAGTCCATCTCTAGCTATGCCTGCCAATTTCTAGTGTTGGGATCGATTCGAAACCTTTAAACGTGAACTTTCAGAATATAAGTTTTCAAGGTCACATTTTATTGACTGCTTCTAGTGAGCGAATGGTGTCTTAAGTTATACTATTCCGCTTCCCAATCAATATATAATGCATAGTCTACGTGATCATTGTACCACGTGCAGCAATCCTGACATATCTATCGCATACGCCCACATAAGTTAGTCCACAACGATTACTTCCTTCACTGCTGCTGATATGTTTCAAGTTGTGTCATCCTTTCTCTATTTCTACTTCTTTTTCTACTGTGCATCGGTATTGTTATTCTTATCACTATTGATTGTGGTATTCACAATATTGAATGCTATTGTTCTTCACTATTTTATATATTGAAGGGATCCAGTTATAGATATGCCTCACCCATCTCTATCTAAGCTCCACCCACGATTTGCTCGTGTTTGGTTCGATAGATCCCTGCACTCCCGGACTATCAGTTTCCAGAAAACTATACAAGTATGTTGTTGAAAATTTTGAAACTAATTTGGCTAGCGTCCGATTAAATTAGTTTCAAAATATTCAACAGACTATTTACTAAATAGCAAATACATGAAATTCGTGCAACTTGTCGGCCAATTAAGCATTTATGACGGACTTAATCACGTCATTGAGGAGGTAATTGATTATGACACTAGTCTACATGTTACGTAGTTTATTATGGTGTAATATGGTTGAGTGAGAGCCTGGATTACTCTATTTGATATCTTGATATATATTAATTGCTATTACATACTCACAGGATATGAACCACCATTCCAATGTACTCTTCCAAGTAACGGCAGTGGATTAGTGTCGTCTCTCAATGCGAGCCTCGTTCCGGGAGAATGTGATATTTTTGACACAGCGACCAATGAGACATTTGCCTGTGAATATGGACACACGTATAACTACACAGGATCAACTATTGTCACAGAGGTAAATCACGAAGATACATAAACATAGAAAAGCTTGAACGGTCGTAGAATGATGTTCAATGTCCATGCCCTCTGTAGTTATTCCACTATGGAAATATGTACGCCCTGTCTAATTATAGAATTTTCTTAAATTCTCAACACTCTTTTTAGTTGTGTCTGCCACTCGCTCTCTCCCTCCCTCCCTCTCTCTCTCTCTCTCTCTCTCTCTCTCTTCCTCCCTCCCGCCCTCCCTCCGTCTCTCCCTCCATCCCTCCCTCGCCTCTCCGCCTTCTCTTTGACCGAACTCCCCTCCTTTCTCAAAATTTCGATTTCATGTCTCTAAGAGCCACACGTCTATATTATATATCACTGATAAGTGCATACATTTGCCTACTATCTCAAATCCACCTACCCTCTTTTAAGAATTTGGCTTTTAAGACACATCTAAGCCTATTCATTGGCTATATCATATTTGTACAGCAAACCGATACTTCATTAATTAGAATGCACTCGAGGGAGATGCTGACTCACGCCTTTTGCGCCCTGTCTTGCATTTAGTAACCACCGCGACCTATATATTTGATTGGTTGACCGCAAACAATCATGAACCGTTGTAATGTGAAGGTATGTGCTAAATCTGGTGATTCAGCCTTCTTTCACTCCAGAATTATGGACAAAAATGTGTATTCCTGTGTGCACTTCGTGACCTCGTGACATAGATATTTGATGCTTTGGCCTGAAACTCATAGACCTTCTAGCCACCTATAATATGAATGGATATAGGAAATTTGGTGATTTTACCAACATGTGATCCCGAATTATGGCTAAAACGTGCCAATATTTAGCTATTAAAGCAGGAATCTCTTTCCTTGACGGTGTGGTATAAAGCTAACACGGTCGATAGAATATGGGTAGATGCGTGTTCCGGAATTTTTAGACTTTCCGGATTTTTTTGGATCACGTAGAAAGTTGTGGAACCTTCGTATATTGGTCCGCCCTTTGCTGTGCTAAAACCTGAGATGAATCTGACCAGAGGTTTCCAAGATATCTACAGATCCCCAATTTGATCTCATTCAGATCCGGCGTATTTTATCCGGATCACGCCAACGTCTGGAAATCCTAAGAGGCGTTTATGACTGACTGACTAATGGGCCTCTCCATTCTTAACTCTGCCCCGTCCATCTCTAGCTAAACTCCACCCACACCTCGCTCGTGTTGTGATCGGTCGAACATTGAACTCCCTGACTCAATTTCCAGAGAACTATATAGTTAAGCTGTTGAATATTTTAAAACTAATTTGACTGGGTGCTGTTGCTGCCATATGCCCCGTCATATTAGTTTTAAAATATTCAACAGCATGTTTATTAAATAGTAAAGACATACAATTCTTACAAAGTGTCGGACTATTAAGAGCTGAAGACGGACCTAATAGAATCATTTATGGCGCTATGATTATGAAGCCATCCGACACGCCACTTAGTTGATCTTAACGGCATATGACGTCAAATCATCGATGGCTCTTGTGGAAAGGTGAATTGACTAACTAAGGGATATGGATATGATACAGCTACAAATATCATGCATAGTTCATGTGACATATTGTGTCACCAGAATTGAGATTATAAGGAGTGTTCCTTTAAACCACATAGACAGCTTACTGATTACACTTGCTCGTAAGGAGAAGAGCGTATTGCGATCGGGTTTGCTAGTTTGTCCGTCCATCCGTTCGCTTGTGTGCGTGCGTGCGTGCGTGCGTGCGTGCGTGCGTGCGTGCGTGCGTGCGTGCGTGCGTGCGTGCGTGCGTGTGTGTGTGTGTGTGTTTGTGTCTTGTGCCTGCATGCGTGCGTGCGTGCGTGCGTGCGTGCGTGCGTGCGTGCGTGCGTGCGTGCGTGCGTGCGTTCGTTCGTGCGTGCGTGCGTGCGTGCGTGCGTGCCCGGAGATGCATCTAAAAAATCTACGGATCTGATTTAGCTCAAATGTTAACACAATAGAGGGAAAAAGAGGATTTCAACACTTCGGCCGTGATCCAGATAAGAGAGCCAGGATCTGACTCGGATCAAATTCTGAATCTGTGGATATCGCTGAAAATACTTGTCCGATTTGGTTGACGTTTTAACCATGTAAAGGATGTGTAACCATACACTACGATTCTACAACGCAAGCCGTGATCCAGGTAAATCCTAAAATATCCGGAAATCCGTAAAAATCCAGAAAATTCGAATGGGGTGGGGTGAGCGTCTGCAATCTCTGGTTGCTCTCGTTACACCTGTACTTAAGAAAGATTTTTGCACTAGAGAATGTCATTGATTTTACAGTGGGATTTGGTGTGTGACCGCGTGTATATGCCTAGTCTTGCACAGACAGTCTTCATTGGTGGCCAAGCTGTAGGCGCCACATTCTTCGCAACGCTGGCTGATAAATTTGGACGCCGTCGGATATTATTAATTGCAGAAGCACTTTATTTTCTCATCAACTTGGGTATCGCGTTCATCCCAGGCGTCGAGATGTTCATTGTGCTTAGATTTTTCTCTGGTGCTTTCCAACAGGTAAGTTTGCACATGCAAGAACACGCGCGTACACATGGGTATGCCCACTATGATACTGAACAGCGTAATCTGGGTCGAGACATTTGAAGCAACTTAGCTATCTTTACAATTATTCTCATGACGCCATTAATAGTTTAAAATCTATTGGTTTGTGTATACTTAAATTTTTCTGTTGATATATTAATTAAGGCTAGTAAGTAACCGTCGTTGATTTTAAAGCTGTTGACCCACCAACCATCTTAACCACCAACACATCAACACAACTATGAACAACAGGGGTTACTTATCAATGAGAGGCACGCCCCGTGCACACACGCAACCCATCCTAGAGAGAAGCCGTAATCAGCTCTATCGCTCAATTATTTGACGTCATAATCAATTACGTCACGTTTTCTGACGTCATAATCAAAATGACAAAATCGAAAAATATGTCCGAATTGTACGTGGTTGGTGGAATTACGACTTAATAAACATTCTGGTGAACATTTTGAAAGTAATTTGACGGAGTGCTGTTACTGCCGTGCTGGCATAGGACAGCTCCCAGTCAAGTTAGTTTTAAAACATTCAAAATAAAATCAATTGTAAATTAACTTTCGAATACGGTTTCGAGTTCAAAAGGTTAGTGAATACACAACCTACTCTCCTCAGGGTCTGGTGATGACGGCTTCTGTGTTCGGTCTGGAGCTGTTACCCGCTTCCAGACGTACAGACCTCATACTGGTGGCCGGATTGGGCTGGGGCTTGTCTATGGCCACACTGTCGCTGATCGGCTTTGCCTTTGTTCATCAGACGTGGCGACACATGCAACTCGCCATGTGTCTAGGGTCGGCCGTGGGAATTCTACACTTTTTGTACGTAGCCTATCATGGCCACCTTGACAACACCAATGGGATCGACTGCTTTGGTAACGAGGGAGGTGATGATAGAGTCGATGCCAGTGGTTACGATGATGATGGAGTGTTAGTATGTTGTATTTAGGAATAACCAAATGGGCTATGACACAGGGCTCCGCACAACAGAGGGATCCCGCAGGCCTAATGAAAATTTAAAATAATAAAATATATATATTTACTTCCAGAATGCTGGAGATGCCTACTGGGAACACCGTATTTTAAAATTATCAAAGGGATGTCCCCTGTTCCCCACAGCCTATATGCCAGTGTTGAGCTATAGGGCTGCATATGGCGGCATCCCAGGGCCCTGCACATCGTAAATGTGTCTCCGAGTCCTGGTAGCCGCGGTGATACTTGACCTGACATGGACTGAAATGAAGAGGACGAGTCAACTGTGATGACGATGATGCGACGACGATGAGGACCACGAGGACGACGAGGAGGATTAAGGCGACGTTGACGACGACGACGACGACAACGACGAGGGCGACGGCGACGGCGACGGCGACGACGACCATGCGACGACGACGACGACGTGGTTATCGAGCCTGTCATTCCACTGGTGAATTTCCAAAAATAGTATTAATTTGGCCGACCAGTCAACATTCCTCAAGCCCACTACAGAGGCCGGAATGACCACAGGAATGACTGGGTCGGTAACTGAGCCAGTCATTCCATTGGTAAATTTTCAAAAATACTTTTATTTGTCTGCAATCTGAGACTGACTAAGCAGAAATTTGAATTTTCTTGACCATTACACTTTTGATGAATGTCCATTTGAATGATAACAGAAATCAATTTTTGTAAATTTTCGTTATATATTTACAAAAATACTCTTTTTGTTTGCAAAAATCAAAATTTCCTTGAAAAGTATGTATGCATGATTACTGTATTCTGCGGCTGTAGTAGTAGAAACATCCTACAGTTGACATCAGTCCTTCTTCGCTTTTGCCCACTGTGTCTTGTCCACAGCCAAAATTCTTAGCTTCTTCAGGTCCATTCTTGACTTGAGTGTACATAGCCCTGCTTTCTTGAGGTCACCTCGTAGCACGCTTAGCAGACTTATGCAATGACGTCCTCTCTTGGCTCTGTATTTGTCTTGAAAAGTATTGGCAATTAAATGGTTAATGAACCTTTCCATTTTTGGCCATGCCCCGCCCATCACTAGCTAAGCTCCACCCACACCTCACCGTGTTGGGATTGATCAATCCCCGAATGCCCTAGCTATCGATTTCCTGAAAACTATACAGGGAAGCTGTTGAATAGTTTGTAACTAATTTGACTGGGCGCGGTTGCTGCCTATGGCAGCAACAGCACCCAATCAAATTAGTTTCAAAATATTCAACAGAATATTTATTAAATAGTAAAAGCAAACAATTTGTACAACAACGCATAGACTGTCTTCAAATATGCATTCGTGACGTAGTTATTGACGTCATTCATGACGTCATCCATTATGAAGTCATTCTACACATCACGCAGTTCATTATGACGTCATATGATGGGTGGGTACTCTGGAAAGGTGAATTGAAAAAAATAGTATTTTGAGGACTTTAATGCGCTGTTTGCGTCAGAGAACTTGAGTATAACTGACAGCTCTCTATCTCCAATATACCGAGAATAATGCCCCACACCTAGGGCTAACACAAATCACGTGATGTATGCATATTCACATCATCACTCAGAGGAACAGATCATGTGCGTAATGCATTGCAGTTTAGTTTAAGGCATTTGGTAGTTTTCACTTAGCATTCATGCCCATTATAGTTGACAGACATCTGTTCATTTCTGTCATTCCTACAAGCTGTGAGTCCCCAATCAGACACAACAGTTATTATCAATTTTATATTATGTAAGAAATCATCATCATCATCATGATCTTCATCATCATCATCATCATCATCATCATCATACAGAATTGAATATTTTCAAACTAATTCGAATGGAAATTGTAGCTCGCTAAAACACTTTTATCTTCGCACTAAATTCAACCGTATATAAGATTTTATTTTGTACTAACCATTTCTATTTTCTTGCTTACTAACGTAGTTTCAATGACGAGTCTGTACGCTGGCTCTATGTCAACAAGCAAACACAGAAGGTTCACGAAATTCTCCGAAAAGCTGCACGAATCAACAAGAAGGATATACAGCACTTACTGGATGATATAGATGTCCACCGTGAACTTGTAATCACGGAACTGAACGCTGGTCAGAAGATTGCTAACACTCACATATCCAGCATTGATCTAAAAGATGACCACATTGATTTTCCACACGATGTCAAGTCCAGTGATGGTCAAGGCAAGATATATGAGTTGAATGTTGATGACCTAGCTGGAACCGGAGAGGAGGGTGCTGTCAAGCCACTGGATTCAGAGAAAGCAAAAGCTCTAATAGAAACCAGGAATGTCGGATTGACTGACAGTGAATATCATACAGATACTGGAATATACCCAGTCTTTGAAGTGATTAGGAATTCTACCCTAAGAAAGACTACACTCATTATGCCCTATATCTGGTGAGTACATAGGCGTTGCAACTAGGGTCGGCGTGGGAGAGCGAGGAGACCCTCGCGCCCACCATGCTGTTTTTTTCTTTCACCGTAGTATATCGCCATACCTGCTTGCTGTCTTGGCCCAACCTATAATCTAGCCACCGACCCTCAGTTCAAAATACGTTCCTACACCCCTGGAGTACATTAAAATCGATAATACCTGAAATTCGAGTGTCTCAATTTTAGGACGCCTTTACAGAAAAGATGTTGAAAATTTCGAAAATAATTTAACTGCCACCTGTAGCTGATTACAAGCAACAGCTCCGAGTCAAATTACTTTCAAATATTCAACAGAAAGATCCTCATAAGGCAAAGAATGTGTTGTTTCTGGTTTGTGAGGATTAACCCTTTAATGTCTAAATTTATTCAGGAATATCAAAATATTTACTTATTGAATGTCCATTTGCAGGCCATGAAAAGACCAAGTTTGAAAATTTACCACTGAAATAACGGGCTCGGTTGTCGAGCCAGTCATTTCAGTGGTAAATTTTCAAAAAAATAGTCTTCTCTTCACCTGCAAATGGACATTTCTCAAGACCTCTGCAGAGGCCGGTTTTGCTCGGCTTTGTCGTGAAAGTGTTAAAGGATGAAATTAAATATGTGTACAGAGAGTAACAGCGGAGCAATACATGCACGATATTGCTGTCTCCAGTTAGACATGCATAGGTGCATGAGGTTCATATCGTCATCGGGGTAAACTTCTAACGCTATATAGGTAGCGCACTCACGCACTCACTCGCACACGCGCACACGTACGTACGCATACGCGGACTCACACACATGCGCGCGCTCACACACACACATGCGCGCGCGCTCACACACATATGTACACACACGCGCGCGCACACACACGCACGCACGCGTCTACACACGCACGCTTCTACGCACGCACTCACGCGAACGCACACACGCACGCACACATGCGCACACACGTACACACACACACACAAACACACCCACCCGCGCACGCACGCACGCACACATGCGCACACACCTACACGCACGCACGCACGCACGCACGCGCGCGCGCGCACGCAAGCACGCAGGCACGCAGGCACGCGCACACGCACACGCACACGCAACACGCCCACACATGTACACTTACCCCCCCCCCCCTCACACGGACGCACGCACGCACGCATGCACGCATGCACGCCCACGCACGCCCACGCACGCCCACGCACGCCCGCGCACGCCCGCGCACGCACGCGCACGCACGCGCACGCCCGCGCACGCACGCACAGCTATCCGACGTTGATGGTGATATTCCACGTTATATGACATTAGATATTTGAATATTTTCAGGATAGTAAATAGCTTGGTCTATTTTGGCCTGGCTTTGCTTTCTGACGCTTTGGCTGGTGATCGGGTTTTGAACTTCTTTTTGCTAGTTGCTGTCACCGAAATACCATCATCAATTGCAGTATACATTGCGATGAAAAGGTGTGTAGACATATTGTTTCATTTCATCCATTGATCAGATTTGCGCTCTAGCTCACGCCCAACGGATGAATCCACTCTGTCAGTAAAGCATGAGGTCATAATCAATTAGATCACATGTATAGGTTGACGTCACACTGAGATGCGTAATGACTGGCTTATCTAATTCCGTCATGAGCTTTTAAAAGTCCGCCAGTTTTACAAATTGTATGTTTTTACTATTTAATAACCATTCTGTTGAATAGGTATCAACAGCACATACTCAAATTAGTTTCAATATATTCAACATCAAACCTGATATTGAGATTCAGGGAGTTCATGTTTCGATCGATCATGCCATTGACAAGGCGTGGAAGATTTAATGGTGACGCCAGCCTACTTGTGACGTATTTGATTATGACGTCATATGCTTGACAGTCAAATTGGATTCCTCTACTGTATAGTTGTGTGGCAGATCGGGTTCTTCCAATTGGTTTTCACAAGGTTATCCATCGACCAACAAATTGTGTTTTATTTAACAATATCCTAACCATTTAACACTTAGTCTGAGGCCAAAAATGACAAATTTTTTTTTATGAAGAGAATACTCTCTTTAATAGTTGGAAAGATATTACGTTGCATATTAAATTTTGAATTAAAGATAGACTTAGACTAAAATATAGAACAGATATATGAGTTCAAGCAATAATAAAAAATATACATGATCTGTGGTCTGCATAAAATGAATATGCATAATACCATCATTAGACAGACCATAGTATATATCTATATAAATGCATTTTTCCCAACAATAAGCAGACCAAGCTAAAACACCATCATTAGCCAGACCAAGATATAATAGGTAAACCAGCATGCAGATATGCATATACTAATGTATAAATCCAATATCTGGGCACTACAGAATGCACATATTTCATACCAAAAACAAGTCTTATGCAATGTATATACAAAAGCTAAAACCAATCATGTGCAAAGTATATCCCAAATCGCATATTTAGACCTGATCCAAATGTCATCATTAGACATGCAGAGTAATAGTAATCATAAAGCCAGTATTAGACAGACGACTTGTATATTTCATCCATTATGAAGACCAGAATGCATATGCATAGAGAATCACTAGACCTCTTTGTATATATGGCACCACTGAAGAGATATTAGATTGTGTAATATATTTCTTATTTGAAATGAATTTGGACTAACTTACAGAACATATTTACCTGTAAATTCTATGATTAAAAAATACACGAACTGCATTTTGCATACAAATATGCAAAACACAATCATTAAGTGGATCAAAGTTGTACCTATATGTATATATGCATATTTTCCAGCATTATGCAGACAATGCCAAAACGCCATCATTAGGCAGACCATGATAAAATGTTCAGCGTTACGTAGACCAGCAGGGAGCTGACAGCATTTCCTTCAGATATTAACATCAATATCATGTTGCTCATTATATCTCCTCATTCACAGATTCAATATATAGCGCGGAATTTAATTTGTATTACAGATTTTAGCTTGGTCTACCTAATGATTGAATTTACGCATCTGTATATATTTTATAATACGTCGTCTTTACAATTAAATTAATAATTTCATCAAATCTCTCAGTTTACAACTATTATATAGTGTCAAGGTGATCTTAAAAGATCAAATCCGCAACTTTAACATGACTACGCATTCTAAAACTGGCATTAAGTATTCGGTCACCCAGTATTGGGTCTGCATATGAAACCGGTCTGCCAAATGATGGTAGGCCTATATACGCATATATGGAAGACCTAATGATGGTTCAGGAATATAT
>CM067360.1:97365372-97435372 GCA_034401795.1 Chaetoderma sp. LZ-2023a | reverse complement strand
GGAAGCAGAGAGAGAGAGGGAGATGAAGGGGGGAGTGGGTGATGGAGGGAGGGAGAGGGTTGGCGATAGATGGAAGGGTGGAGGAAGGTAGAGAGAGAGAGAGAGGGGGGGGGGGGAGGGGAGAAAGGGAGGGAGAGAAGGCGGTTGGGAGGTGTGCGGGGGTGGGGGAGGTTGATGGGGGAGTTGGAATTCCAGTGTGTCTATTTCAAGACATAGATAGAGAAGAGCTCTTGAATATTTTGAAACCAAATTGACTTGACTTGAACATATTGTTACCATGGTAGTAAATAGCTCCCAGTCAAATTTGTATCGATATACATGTACATGAATTATTATATGTATTATAGTACATTATGTTGTTGTTATAAGTTGTTCTTTGTTTACTTACCTAGCAAAACCAGTACAGTAAGCACATTGAATCACTCCACTTTTGTTTTCTATAGCTCTCCATATTTTTCTATATGGGTAGACCAATAGAAGACAATTTTTTCTTTGTAAATTTAACACTGAAATTTCCAAAACTAGGTTTCTGTTGTCCTGCAAATGTGTCTTGTGATTACTGCAGATGCTGTTTTAGGCAACCTAGTCAGTATCCATTTGCAGGTCAAGAAGCCTTTCTTCAAATTTGAGCAATGAAATTACTGGCTCGTTTATTTAGCTAGTCATTCCAGTGGTCAATTTTCAAAATTGTCCATTGTCTGCAAATGAACACTCCTGAGCACAGTACTGGCGGTATGATCATCGAACGAAAAGAAGAAGAAGAAGAAGAAGAAGAAGAAGAAGACTTTATTTATAAATATGTATAATAGTTTAGATTACTACATGTAGCAAAATAAGGTCCGCAATGGGAAACTGAATGTAGACGATAACCTAGTCCCTCCGCACATGTTGTTATAGTCATAAATATGCAGCCAAATTACCATTACAAATAAAAGATTACAGATTGGGAATTTGACCTGAAAAACGATACTTGGGTGCATTCTGGGGACCTAATACCTATATCCATTGAGGAAAGAATGTAGCTTCTACCTAGCTACCGGTATACGCTTTATATCGGCCTGGCAGCTCGAAGCGTGCGTTTATCCCGATGCGATCCCATAATTCTTTGCGCGCGCCAGATTTCGATCTCGCTTATTGTATTGTCAGTAATTTGAACGGTTTGTAACTAATGGCCTTTCCCATTTTTACTAAAGCCCCGCCCATCTCTAACTAAGCTCCGCCCACACATCGCTCGTGTTGAGATTGATCGATCCCCGAACGCCCTGACTATCAATTCCCAGGAAACTATACATGTAAGCTGTTGAATATTTTGAAACTAATTTGGCAGCAAGAGCGCTCAGTCAAATCAGTCTCAAAATATCCAACAGAAGGAACATTATTGAACAGTAAAGACATACAATCCGGACAACAACGCTTAGTCCGTCTTCAATTATGCGTTCGTGACGTACTTATCTACGTCATTCATGATGCCATTGATTATGACGTCATCCTACGCGTCGCGTATTTGATTATGACATCATATGATGGATGGATGGACACCCTGGAAAGGTCGATTTGACAGAACTGTTGCTTACATATATTATAGTCTTGAAATATTGGAATCCAGTTTATAGATCAATTAGATGACGCCATAATCAACTACTTCGCTGTAGGCTTACGTCATAATCAATTACATTACGGTTTGCGGATTTAGTCCATCATAAACGCATAAAAGGCTTCAAGTTGTACAAATTGTATGTTTTAACTATTTAATGAACATTCTGTTGAATATTTTGAAACTGATTTGTCTGGGCGCTGTTGCTGCCAATATCGTATGACTATGCATTATTTCATACACACACCTGCGCATGCGTGACGTAAGAATTCGTGTCGTCATGAAGTGTTTCAGGTCCGACTTACCATCAAGACAGAGCGGCAAGCTTGTCATGATTTCTTCAGAAAAATAAGTTTGGATGAGCGAGAGCGCACGGTTTTGGCATTTTCGCTCGGTTGCGGTATTTGCATACGCCCGTATGCGGGATTAGATACAAGTCATTAATTTAAACCCCATCTTGTGTCAACAGCGCCTCAAAGCGCTCAAAATACTACTTGATACATCAATTAAACATTTTGATGATCAATATTTTTCAAGATATTTTAATTTTAGAAAACTATTTTTGTAAATTTACCAGTGAATTTTTTCCGCCGGCTTACACATTAAAGGTCTAATGGTAAAGAAGATTTAAGTTTTTACTTAGCCAGTATCTATCTGCAGGCCGAGAGAAGGGTATTTTTGAAAATTTGCCACTAGAATGACTGGCTCGGTTACTAACACCTCCCCCAAAACCGGGTGCGAGCGATATGCGGGCGAGCTTTACGCATTAAGAAATTATTTTACGCTTCCATTATAGTCTATGATAACCGATAATCTGCACGCGTGCGCGACAATCGGGAAGCGTAAATCGCTGACGCTGCGATCTAAATTAAAAATCAATTCCTAATTTTTACGCCCTACGCGATCGACAAATCGCATATGGCCAATCATTTGACTGGACAGACAGGCGGACGGACGGACGGACGGACGGACGGACGGACGGACGGACGGACCGACCGACCGACCGACCGACCGACCGACCGACCGACCGACCGACCGACCGACCGACCGACCGACCGACCGACCGACCGACCGACCGACCGACCGACCGACCGACCGCCCGCCCGCCCGCCCGCCCGCCCGCCCGCCCGCCCGCCCGCCCGCCCGACTGACCGACCGACCGACCGACCGACCGACCGACCGGCAGGCAGGCAGGCAGGCAGGCAGACAGACAGACATTGATAGCATGTGGAATGCAGTCAACCAGTCAAATTTCACGTGGTTAGTGTATGTTTGTCTGCCTATGGTTGTACATGGGAAAAATTTAAAACGATCTGATTTCAAACAAACTGATTTTTGGAACCGAGCTAGAGATGGTCGGGGTATAGCTAAAACTGGATTCCCCCATTCTGCTTCCATGTATATCTATTCCGTCAAACCACTCTCTCTTGTCATGGCACTATTCCTTCAACAGAGTTGAAGAACTGACATAAGTTTTCATGTATGACTAAGGTTTCTCGACCAGCGCAATTTCCTCCAATGTGTCTTAATTGATACATGTATCCTCTGCTTCTCTTGCCTCATCAAGCCACATCTGATTATACATTGGTTACAGGAGTAAGTTGTGCAAAGGCAAGCTGCCATCACCACGACAACAACTTTGTCAGCAGCAGATTAATCTTCCTAGATATTCTCCATCTTGTGGAAAGAATCCCAAAAGCCTTTTTCAACAGCCATGCTTGCCCCGGAATGTCAAAAGTCCTGTGTGCCTCTTTCCAAAGGCTTATTTCGTCCCCGGTATGGATGCATTAAATAGCATTTAAGCGGGAATACTGTATTTCCAACTGTAACAAAGGGAATTCTGCCTGACTGTGCTGAACTGGGCAAGAAAAGCAAGGTAGTAACCTTCATCTTGTCAGATAAGATGCGGTCTGCTAAATCAAATATGCTTATTTATTTATGAACCCTTTCGCCTATTAAAATACATTTAAAAATAGTCAACATTTGATCTTAATAATTACTTTGTGCCTTTTCTAAGATAGTTTTATGATAGTAGAGCCTAAATACATTGCAGAATGTAGTAGCGATTTATAACACCAGTATTATTTTCAAAATCAACATGATACAGGCCCCTGTTTAAGACTATATGCTCGGCCTCAACGTGGCGCAGGGGTGTAACCCACTGGGTGTCAATCCAGACATTTGGAGGGCCTAACCAGAGCATTATGCACAACGCTAATGAAATGACACTAGGAGATCGAATCAACCGAAATGGTGCTCACAACGACTTGAAGGAGCCCACCCTCAGCTACTGGAGGTCCCATCAACTCGTCTTGTGGAGCCAGGAGACGAGGGTGGAGAGCTACTGGCCAACCGAAAGAGAAGACCAAACCCAAAGAGAACCCCAGTATCAACATCATGCACTGGAATACAGAAGGGGTTACCAACAAGAAATCAGAGCGCGAACAGTTCCTGTACGAAAACAACATTGATATCTTCTGCATCCAAGAGACACACCTGCATGAAGAAAAACCATTTAAGATCATAGGTTACCAGATTTTCCGGTGTGATCGAAGAGGAAGAAAGAAAGGCGGGGTGATCACCTTGGTCCGAAACAGTGTGAGCGCCAGCCAGATCAAAACCTTTATGGAAGAGGCAGAATATATTAAGATCAAGGTAACAACCAGCAACTCTGTGATTGACATTGTCAATTATTACTTCCCTAATGACAAGAATCTTTCACTTGACACAATCCAGGTCCCGGACTGCCAGTTCCTCATTGCGGGAGACTTTAATAGCCAGTCCCAGAGCTGGGGATACAGAACACTTGATAAAAGAGGAGAAGACATTGAAGCATGGCAAGATGAAAAGCACCTTTTACTTGTCAACGATCCCACAGATCAGCCTACCTTCTACTCGCGCCGGTGGCACTCGACAACAACGCCGGACTTGGCATTTTGTACAGAAGACATTCACAGAAACCTCAGTAGAGTGGTCGGATCGCAGTTAGGAGAAAGCGACCACCACCCAGTCCTCCTCTCTCTTTCTGGAAGTATTTCGACAAGTACACCTCAACATCCAAGGTGGAACTACAAAAAGGCAAATTGGAGTCTGTTCGGCATTCGTTCCAATGAGCTTACCCAAAATATAGCAGTAGAAGGAAGAAACATCAACAATGTGGTCAAGGAATTTAATTCAAGTATCCTCAAGGCTGCCAACGAAGCGATTCCTCGAGGGTTCAGGAAAAAATACCGCCCCTACTGGACAACAGAACTGCAAGCAGCACATGATAAACTAGACAAGGTCAGAGAAGATGTGGAGGGTAATCCCTGTCATGAAAACCACTTCACGCAACAACAAACTAAAGCCAGGTATCTAAAGACCAAGTTGGAGGCCAAAAGAAGAAGCTGGAGGGGAAAGACGGCAGGGTTTAATTTAGAGAGAGACACCACAAAGCTATGGAGACTGACTAAAGCACTGAATGATGAGGGTGTCGGGGGAGAGAAGATTACTCTTGAAGAAGATGGACAAACACTGACAGGAAAGATGGCTGCAGATGCCTTTGCGAAGGCATGTGCAAAAGAAAGCAACATTTCTATACCAGGAAGGCGTCAAAAAGAGGTTAGAAAAGAGCAAAAGGAAAGAACAGACACCAACACTCACGATGCAATGAAAGTTGACATTAGTTTAGCAGAACTGAAGAAGGCTATCCGCCAATTGAAGAAGAGGAAATCTCCCCGGCTAGATGGCATTACGAATGAAATGATCCAAAACCTTGGTAATGCATCTCTTCGCAAGTTGCTAGACATCTTTAATCTCAGTTGGATCAATGGAGAGGTTCCTCAGTGCTGGAAGGAAGCCAGAATGACTCCTATTCTGAAAAAAGGGAAGAACAAGACGAAAGTGCTGAGCTACCGTCCTATCAGTCTTACAAGCTGCATATGCATGACCATGGAGCGCATCAGCAACCAGCGGTTGCAGTGGCACCTGGAGTCGGAGAACATTATAGTTTCAGAGCAGGCCGGCTTCAGAAGATACAGGAGCACAGAAGATCAAACAACACATCTTGCACAGGTCATAGAGGACACTTTTCAAGCCAAGGGGGTAATGCTAGCTGCCTTTATCGATCTGCAGAAGGCATTTGACAAGGTGTGGAAGGATGGCCTCCTCGTGAAGCTCCGGCGCACAAGCATCGGTGGCAACATGTTCCGATGGACCAAGTCATACCTATACAATCGCAGAGCTAGGGTGCTAGTGGATGGACAATCTGGACAGAATGTATTGATGACACAAGGGGTGCCACAAGGCGGAGTATTATCACCAACTCTGTTCATACTCTTCATTAATGAGATTGTAGCAGAGCTGCCCAATGCGATCGAAGCAGCCCTCTATGCAGATGTCCTCGTACTCTGGTGCACCGAGGAGTACACAACGACTGCCACGTACAGAATGCAGCTCGCCTTAGACAGAATTACAGCTTGGGCCAATCGCTGGCGTATTACCATCAACAAAGAAAAATCATCAGCCATGCTATTCTCACTGTCCACCAAAACCAAGGTGGGCAATCTGAGACTGGGCGGTACTCCACTCGAGTACGAGGACCAGCAGACATACCTGGGCGTCACCTATGACAGAAGATTAACATGGAAGGAGCACATCCAGAACGCAGAGGCAAAGGCCAGAAGAAAGCTAAACATCATGAGGAAGCTGGCAGGAACAAAGTGGGGGTGCCAATGAAAGGATCCTCAAGACCATCTACCTAGGTGCCGTACAACCACACCTTGAGTATGGATCCAGCTCATGGATGACAGCAGCTAAATCTCATCAACAGAACCACGACAGAGTACAAAACTAGGCACTGTACGTCATCTCTGGTGGAATGAGATCAACACCAATAGAAAATATGGAGCAGACAGCAGGCATCCCCCCACTTAGCAAAGGAAGGGAATGCAAAGCACTGATCCAAGCTGCAATGTTCAAACCGTTCAACAACCACCCGATGAAGATCAGGCAAGCACAGCTGTCATCAGGAAGACTTAAAAGATCAAGTTTTGTGAAAGAGACAAAAAGCACTTCAAAGGAAACACCAAGAAATGTTACCAGCACAAATAGAAGACCCAAACCACACGCTTGATCCTCTACCCTGGGAAAACAAACTAGAGAGCATAGCTATTCGCACCACAGTACGTCATCTCACAACCAAAGATGAACACAGTGATGTGAGCAAGAAGGCCCTGACCCTAGCCATGCTGGAAGAAATGTACCCTCAGGAGACATGGATAAGGATCTACACAGATGGATCAGCCAAAGATGAAATTAGGCGCGGAGGTGCCGGACTGCACATACGATATCCAAACGGACAACATGAGTCAGCTGCAATGCCGACAGGCAAACACTGCACAAACTACAGAACTGAAGTCGAAGCACTGCTTCATGCAGCTAATACCATCAGCAGAACAGCAGACCCTATTGCATAGATTGTATTTTTATCTGATGCCCGCTCTGTCCTTGAGGCTATCACCAAAGGTAAGCTGCCACAACTTGAAGAATCACTACGAACGATCAAATGCTTTCGGATAGCTCTGCAGTGGATTCCCTCACACTGTGAAGTCCAAGGAAATGAGGAAGCAGACAAGATGGCAAAGGTGGGTGCAGAAGAGAATCAGACAGAAAACATGGTTACCCATACAGAGATGAAGACTATCATCAAGTCACTCTATAGATCACCTCAATCAGAAGATGCCTACCATCATCTCTCGAGGCCAGAGCAAGTGACCATTTTTCGTCTCAGAACTGGACACAACAGACTAAACCAACACATGTATAGGCGGTTCCACCTTACGACATCGCCTGCGTGTCCTTGTGGAGAAGGAGAACAGACCACAGAGCACATACTTCAATGTTGCAGTACGTATCAGCTGCTGAGAGAAGAGATCTGGACTTTGTCAACCCATCTTCTTGAAAAGCTGTATGGGCCTGTGGAAGAACTGCAGAAAACCACAGATTTCATCTTGAGAACGGCTCTCCAAGTGTGATACCAGCGATCGAAAAGAAGTAGAAGAACATGATACAGGTATAAGGTGGCTTGAAATTGTTCCAGGGCTTAAGATATGTTTCCAATCCGTCCATTCGTTGTGAGTATTTAGTAACAATTATAATGGTGTTTCACTTGCTCCAATGAGAGAGGTCAATATGAAAACAAAGTTTCACAGCCGACATTGTATAATAAGAAATAGCTTGCACAGTTTATTGATAATATAACCTGTTTACTGATAAATCAACAGAAATTGCACTTGGATATTTTTAAGAACATACGCCGTTTATAAATACACGTGGTCGGCAGATTTGTTGATAAATAAAAATAGGTCCGCTCATAATTGAATGCACGCGCGTAAAAAAATACGTTTCTGATGTGATTATATACGTGCGCATGACTGACGTAATCTCACGCTCGTGTGACGCGCGCATCCGGTTTGGTGGAGGTGTTAGGAACCAACAACGTTATCAAATTGCTGTCCATAGAACCACACGGCGTTCAGTAAAACTAGCTAAGCGAGCATATGCCCAAAATACGCTTTGCCTGCACGAAGTAAATATGTCCCCTAGCTACCGTGTCTATGTTTCTGTTCGATCAGTGCATTTAAAACTGATACTGATAAATTTATTACATCCAGACATTGTACAAAGTATATGGGGTTATATTTAAAATTTCTCCATCATTCTATGAACAGGCAACAACTCATCAGCCTTGCGTTTCGTAGGGAAGACAATGCAAAACGCCCTGCCAATCCGCAAACTATTGACAATCTGCTGTTTTCGCATTAAAGGTGCACACTCACACCAGAGTGCCCGAAACAAAACTATCCAACCCGTATACCTCCAGAAGCTCAAAGTGTGTACCCCAATGCAATGAAACGAAATAAATCCCAACACATGATGACCCCCCATCCCGCACAAACAAACACAATTTTCCCAATTGCGAAATTGAATTAGGGACTCGTGCGCAAAATATCATATTAATCTATACGTAACAAAATCACCACGTGTCAAGATCCACCCCGCCCCACCACATATAGGCCCTCAATCTAACGCCAAAAGTCGACTAAAAATCATGCTGATTATTTTAGAATATAGAGACTGAAAGCTGTTGTAGCAGCCGTTTTCATTCAAGTTATTATCAAATCTGTACCAGGTAGTAAGCGCAATACCTGATAATTATTTTGACAATAATTTTACTGAATATTGTTGCTGTCATTGATAGCAATAACTTTCACGCAAATTATTGTTAAAATATATATAAAAGCTTTCTCTAATTTTCTTCTGGAAATTGACGCACTTGCGCTGAACAGTATTGAAATGCAGGCTATCGAATGCACTGCTGTGAATACGGCCTGCGCGCATGCTTATGCTTCCAGAGCTGGAGGACATATGCCTATTTGCACGTGCAGGCGGGTTGGTTTTGTTTGAGAAATCCTGGCCTATACAGACAATAGACTAAACGAATATGACGTCCAATCGTTACAACGATTATGGAGTCAGCGAATTGCATGCTGAGTAGCATAGCATGCTGGGTAAATTGAACAGAAATCAGCAGGCATCTCATATCTCGTGCAAAAGGGTCTATATTTAATGGGACACGAGAACTTGAAGACATAGACTGGTTTCTGGTGATGTGGTGTGTTCACTCCTCCACTCACAGCTTCAGATATAGCCTCCAGTTCCTCATTTGAACTAAGCATTTTTCTCAGTTTAGCCTAGATAACAGTATTCACGGCATCATATACAGATCCCAAAAGAATCCCAATTAGATTTCTCATCTCACTTTGGCTTGTCGGTTTGAAAGCTAAGCGGCTGAATATTTTGAAACTAATTTGACAAGATCATGTTGCTGCCATAGACAGCAACAGCTCCATGACCAATTAGCTTCAAAATAGTCAACACAATTGTATTTGCAGGGGAAATACTTTTTTGTATTTGATCTGTTGGACTCAAAGTCTTAATTTACAACAATTTCTGAGGAGTCGTGGGTACCTGAAGAACATTGTGTTTTGATCATATTTGTATAATATGTGATGTGTGTGGATACATGTAGCAATTGATGTTCAGCTTCGTCAAGTCAATCGAAACATTTTTCCAGATTATATTCTATGGTCCCTGCAATAACAGCAACAAGGGCTTTCAACTACGAAATGGATATGGTTGTATGCGTTTATTTCTATGAATAGAAGGAATTGCAGGAACGCTCGTCTCAGAAGATAGAGACGAGAGCCAATATAGAGTATTATCACGCGGTGCTGACTGAGAGTAATACCAATATGTGCTGTATTTTGCAGGCGAGTCCGGAGCTATTGGTGTAAAGGTACTTACATTGATAGGAAAGGTGGGCATATCATCATCTTTCAAACAGTTGTTCATGTATACACCAGAACTCTACCCAACTAATCTCAGGTGAGAAGTCCAATTATTCTTTCTACTGAATTATTTTAGCTGCACCACCACCACCACCACTACGACCACCACCACAAGCACGAATAACACCACCACCACTAGTACCACCGCCACGATAACAACCGCCACCATCATCACCACCACCACCACCACCACCACCACCACCACCACCAACACCACCACCACCACCACCACCACCACCACCACCGCCACCGCCACCACCGCCACCACCGCCACCACCGCCAGCACCACCACCACCACCACCACCACCACAACAACAACAACAACAAACAACAACAACATCAGTGACAACAACAGGCACAATGACCACGACAGTCGTCGATGACGACAATCCCCGACGACGAAAGGTAGACGTCTTCTTCTAATAAAGCTGAATATAAGCTATTGTTTCTATAAATTTGTCGTCATAATTTTACAGGAGTGTTGGTATTGGCCTTGCTTCATCTACGTGTCGAATTGGTGGCATGATAGCTCCTTTCGCCAGATTACTGGTATGGTTGAGATAACGGGCAGGACTTTATCTTAGTTATGCAGTTGATAGATTTCCAATTCAATGGATGAATCCTATGCTCCACCCATCCCTAGCTAAATTTTATCCGTATTGAGATCGATCGAACCATGAACTCCCTGAAAACTATGCAGGTAATCTGTTGCATATTTTGAATCTAATTTGACTAACTGTTGGGGCCAGTCAAATTAGTTTCAAAATAATCAACAGAATGTTTATTAAATAGTAAAGACATACAATCCGTACAACGTGACGGATTATTAAGCGTTTAAGACGAACAAAATCGCAGCATTCATGACGTAATTGATTATGACGTTAGCCTACATATGATATAGTTGAGTATGACGTCATGCAATTGATCGATAAGCTGGATTCCTACATTACCCATTGCAATGTGACTTTATAACCTGATCATTGCCAGCTGTTGCTCATCTGGCTGATTATGGGAGACGACAAGTTGATCAACGATCACGGCCATGTGTAACCTGAAAATGTACATTGTAGTTGGTCTAATGTAGGTCAGAATCTATATTGAGTAGGCCTATATCTAGTAATATATTGAAAGCATTGAGTTAATTAAGAGTGGCGTACGCGTGTTGGTGAGCGGTTCGCGTACCGTGATGGTCGTTAAATCTTGTCTTTTCCGGCGCGACAATTGCATCAGTAAAACACGATGCTACCGAATAAACTAGAAATTGGAAATTGAAATTTAAAAACCATGCATTGTCGTTTTGTCATATTGTAAAGATCTTTGAGATATTCAGTATGTTTTGTAACTTTCCGGATTGCCCCAAATCGTGGCAATGATTACTGATGTTGCTGCTGCAATCACGACGACGACCACCAGCTCGAATGTAAAGTAATCTAATATAAGTAGTGCAAATATCCCTTTTATTTCACCAGATGAAGACACATCCTTGGCTCCCAGGTACATTGTTCGGCACAGCATCACTGACTGCAGCGGTTCTTGTACTCTTCCTGGATGAAACACGTGACAAACAACTCCCTCAAACTATTCACGAGATGAAGGCGTGGAAAACACCTAAGACGAAAGCTAACGTTAACCTAAATGTAGGGTATTGAATCAATTCATCCTGGCTTCGGTTTGAAGAACTTTGCTAACTAGAACAATGCAAAAGTTGTTTCTATGATACCAATTAGCCTTGTTTATCCACTGTTAATTCTTACGGCCATGTCAGAGCTTTTGTATATGAACACATTATGGAGAAGATGTAGTCGTTACGTTAATAGAAGGTTCCATTTCTATCTCAGCTCCGCCAGCTTATTAACTCATGTTCAATTTGAAACTTTGAAACCTGGATTCATAGAATTTAAATCTAAAGTTATCTATACATGTAAGCTCTCGAATATTTTGAAACTAATCTGACTGAGCGTTGCCTTTGCAACGACAGCAACAGCTCTCAGTCAAAATACGTTTAAACAACTGAACTTTCAAAATACTCTACAGAATCGTTGTTAAATTGTAAATTCATCAAAGACATACACATCTAATACTTCGTGACGAACCTTTCGATTTTCGTGACAGAGTCTACGTCATTATAATTGTGGCTTGAACAGCTAACTAATGACGTAGCTGAATATGACATCAGATATTTGAGTGACAGATCGGATTCTTATGCTAACAGCAGAAGGGTAAATTATTTGGCATTTGGTTACTTCAAGGTACCCATTTCTTGCTGTGCTGCTTTACTACATTCAATAATAATGATATGAAATAGGGCCGAGTTTGAGATTCTGTTTATCATATTATTATTTTCCAATAAAGTCGATGCCTAAAATCTGTTTAAACGCACCATCTTGCGCTGTCATTGTTACATCGGATTTGAAATTACCTTCAATCCAACTTTTTAATTTATACGTCGATCATGCAAGATTTGCAACCTCATTTCATAACTAGGTAGGAGGGGGGGTGGGGGGTGGGGCGGGGAGCATGTAAGATTATTACCAGTTATCTAACCAATGAAGACTTTTGTTCAATATTACATGTGTGTTCATATCAAGAAATATTAACCGGTTTATATGATAAATAAAGATGTTTTCGTCATCGTTTTGGTGATTAAATTCCTGTTTTTGAGGTCCGAGGTGCTCGCTTATTAATATTGCGCATTACCGGTACCGAATCGCAACACGTTATTGAAGTGGACACTGAAGAGGGTTACCGAATTTATGTATACTATAGTTAAGCGTTATTTGTATCCCATGGACAAGATTCTAACACGTTGCGCGCGTTGTACGTTGGCTACAACAAACAAATATCACTATCTGGTTTTGTGGTTAATGGCTGAATTTGGTCAAGCATATTAAAGTGTGTGCTTATTGAATATCCATTTGAAGGCCGAGAGAATACTTTGATATTTTACCACTGAAATGGCTGGTTCGATTATCGAGCCAGTCATTTCAGTGGAAAATATTCAAAGACAGTCTTCTCGTGGCCTAAAAATCGGCGACTCGCTGTAGAGTCCGGTTTTGGTCGATTTCGCTTTTAAAGAGTCAATCGCTACAAATAACTAGACATATCCTGGTTACGGAATAAGCTCACACGTAAACTGCGAATAGATAATGCCACGAACTGTTAGATAGAAAATTCATGTAGATGTATAAACAAGCATTCAGCGGGAAAGACTATTTTACAAACAATATGAAATGTCACTGTCTTCAAAGTTACTTTTGCTCATGGCGCCACTACATGCCTTCACTATTGAGTCACGTGGATTGCCAATATAACAAGAGCAATCAGCGAATCAAAGCATCGACTTGTTGTTTATCACATTGTAAAAGGATTTCGGATTTTGTTACCCTTTTGGATATTTAACATGTTTAATGTCATAGAATCCTAGTGCATAGTCACATCCTTACTTTGTTAAAGTTGGAGCAAAATCGGCACAGTAGATTCCGAGATAGCCACATATCCAGAATTTGGTCTTGTCAGGATTCTGGTTCTTTTAACCGGATCAAGCCCACTATCTGGACACCCAGCTGCATGGGAATCTACCGAATCAGAAACATTTCCCAGCAAAATTGGCGTAAGGCAAGGTGAAAACCTATTCCTCTTTATTTTTTAAGTCATCTTAAAGTGGCATAGAAAGCTATTTAGAAGAATGTTAGATTTTAGGAATACCTTCAGTTAGTGAAATAGCTGATAAATTACATTTATACCTACATCTTGTTGCCCTCCTGTAGGCTGACGATACTATAATAATGGCAGAATTCCTTCGCGCCCTCCAAAAAATTCACTAGACTTGTTTAAAGTGGATTGCGACGAATGGAATTTGAAGGTCAATTGCACTAAAACAAATATTAATAGTGTTTGAAAAAAGTAAGAAAACTAATACACCCGCAAATCCAGATAGGAGGACATATTATAGAAATAGTTGATGAATATTTATTTCTATGCATGCTTTTTAAAAACACCGGCAGTTTCATTTCACACGGACAAGCACCTTTAAACAGGCGACTAAGGCACTAATACAAAAATCTAAGAAAACTATATACCAATAGATTTACGATGTACACTGTTCGATTCTATGGTCTCACCAGTCATCCTATGTGTCTCCAAAATCTGGGGGTTTGAGAAAACGTATTTATCAGAAAGTAGTCAGATAAAAATTTTAAAATTATTTTACAAATGAAGAAAGGTACACCCAACGTAATGATCTACACAGAGTTAGGAAATTACCCATTAAGCATAGTTATGCAATGTAATGTATATCCCTTCTCGGCTGACACTGTAAATGGTGGAAAGGTTATCTTCTATTCTTTATTATATGTGTTTATATTACAGCGAAGAGAAAAATATAAAATTTTTATGAATAGAACAATTAAAAGGAATGCTTAGCTCAATAGGGTGCAATAATATATTTGGCACTGAACCATAAACAAGATACGGATAACTTAGCAGATAATGACTGTTTTACAAAACCAATTCCAAGAAAAATGTATAGAAGAGACTAGCAAGTCAAGCCGACTGTCATTTTCTAGGGAGATAAAGACTGATTTCCTCTTCGAAAGTTATTTTACAATGTTGCCCACAGGAGATGATATCACCATTTGTCTTTTTTTTTAACCCTGAATCACAAATTAGCCATTGAAACTAGAAAGGGGATGGATGGGTGACGGGAATTGTTATTGGAAAATTGCAATTGCCTAGACAACGATCTGACCTTTCTCTATAACTGCATAAAATATAATACTGACAGAAAAGGATATATCCCTGATTATTAGGCTACGGATACTCCTATTGAAAAAACAAAAGGCCTCCTCTCGATATGCAACAAGCGTGTACTAACAAAGCTGTGTACATGACATCTAAACCTAAAGAAAAGAAAATAACCATTTTTGATACATGTGTACACACAGTCTCTCTATTCGCTATATTAATAACACATTGTATAATTTTTACCCTCATAAGCAATTTGTTTGATCCTCACATATATGCAATTTGTATGACATGAGTGCAATAAAGTGAAAAAGCAAAAAGCAAAGCAAAACGGCAAGTTCCGTGATAATGATAAAATTGTAGCCAAATTGGATCAGTATTCTTTTAGATGCAGCTCCGGTCACACTGACAGACAGATAGGCCCGATCACAGTACCCTCCTTCCCTCATAAGGTGGGGGTACTGGTGATGTACTGTATTCTGTGGCTGAAGTAGTGAAAACACCATGAGCTCACCTGCAATCGGTCATTCAGTTTTCCCTTGTTTCTTGTCCTCAATCGCAGTTATGAGATGGCTCATATTTTCTTGGTCTTCCCAGTGTGTATATTCCCCCTGCCCTTGGTACAGAGGGCTTTCAGCAATTTGGTGCTGTGACGTTTTTAGGTGTTGGTGCCAAGTACAGGTTGGTATCCCTCAGAATGCTGGTGTTTTAGTGACATGGCACTGACCATGTTAGCAACACATCTTTTGAACTGCGGCAAATGTTATTCACTAACTTAGTAAATAGATGGATGTTGACATGAAAATAAAGTTGTTTTGTTATTTCTTTTTATGGTGAAGACGACAAATGAAAACACACATAGCTCTCCGAATGCGGGTTGCCAATTTGGCTAATATTGAGGACGTGTAACAAATAAACACAAAGTCTGGCATGGCTCAATATTTTGAAACTCTCCAAGTTAATGAAAAAATTATTCTGTTTCTCCATTGATGCCCGCAAAATGCAGCATATGCGGCACCTCAAAATATTGCCCCCACCCCAACCCCTAACACCTAACCACAAACCCCTCCCAATAGCATATCAAGAATATACACATTTCTTTACAAAAATAAAGCCTGCTGTTTCTTTCTATAGCCTATTCACTCTCGATTTCTGCAAAGTTTTGTGCCAGACATGGAGGAAAAGAACAAATGAACAAACAATAAAATGATTGATTATATTTTCACGCACGCAGACCCATACACAACACCAAATACCATATCCTATTCGCAATACAGTTCTGCACTAAGACACATAGAAAATAGCTTTTACATAATAGTAAATGTTTCTGTTATATCGCTGAAAGACCTTGATTTAATGATGCAATTACATATCTTTGTCAGGCTATATCTCAAATGATCAGCCCATAAAACAATGTTATTGTCGCTAAGTGCAGTATGGCTCTTAAATATGTTAACATGTTTTCAAAAAAACCCAGAAACCTGCTAGTAAGAAATGTCCAGTTGAATACCTTGAACATAATTACATTAGAAGATATTGGTGCCGCGGGACACAATGTCCTCCAATCAAATTATTCAAAATATTCAACAGGACATTTTATTTTGTATTGGGAACACGGTGAGCTACTTCTGAGCTGCACTGTCCATGTCAGACAGTCATAGGACACGCATCTAGATGTCACTGTATGGCGGTTCCAGGAAAACAACAAACCAATGATGATGAGGATGGAAATAATGAACATTTCCACTTTATCCATCCATCATATAACATCATAATCACTCGATTTAGTCCGTCTTAAACGCTTAATAGTCCGACGCGTCGTATGATTTAGACGTCTTTACTACTTTATAAACATGCTGCCATAGGCAGAAGCAGCACACAGTCAACTTAGTTTCAAAATATTCAAAAGCTTACCTGTATAGTGTTCTGGGAATTGAGAGACAGGGATCGATCGATCACAACACAAACTAGGTGTGGGTGGAGTTTAGCTAGAGATAGGCGAGGCATATATAAAACTGGAAAGATCCATTGCCTGACAGCATCGTATTAAGCTCACAAACGATTTTTCTCAAAAGCTTGTACATCCGTAGATCTAGTTTTGATATCGTTAGAGCATGCGACTAGCTCATCTGTACTCGTGAAGTGGTATTCCAGTATCTCGTTAGATTTGCACTTCATTACAGATGCCATTCCATTTGCTGCGATGTCGGCGTCTATTCCGTAGTGTGGCGGGTGGTGTCTTTCAATAAGCCAGTAGTAACCCTGTGCGCCAAGCACACCACCCAGAAGCGGGCCCACAATTGGCACCCAGAACCAGTTGTATTTACGGAAACTGAAAGATGAAAGTACGTCTATTAATTCAGGAAAATTGCGGGAGAAATAAGCTATATATTTGTGGTCAAAATGGTGGTCGTTCTTTAAGCATTTGAACCTAAACGACAACAGATAATTTATACAGTAGGAATTATTCTGTTAATTATTATTAACACTAATTTTACTGGTAGATGCCGCTGACTATCGCACTGACAGTGGCATTGCCAGTGCGGCCATTTGCATTCCCAGATTCCAGACATAGTCGTATCGCCATGCCCACGTATTGTAGTAGCTCTCAAAGTATGCAGTTTGTACAGAAACATTAGCTAGCTATATGCAGCTACTAGAAACATAATAACAGAATGGAACTTCCCAGTTTATCCATCCATCATATGACGTCATAATCAAGCACGTGACGTGTAGGATGGCGTCATAACTAATTAAGGCGTGAATGACTCGATTAAGGCTAGGATTCTATAAGCGCGGATGCGGACATGGACGTGTTAAAATCAATATAGTTAATTTTACTAGAGGCGATTCCATAAGCACGGAGGTGGACGCGGAATGGCACGCGAATGCGGAGGCGATATTTTGATCGCCACATATAGCGATTTAGATTCGAGGGGAATCCAACAAATGACGTCATGGCAAGGGTTTTCCGAAGACCGTCGATGCCATAATGCCTGTCATACTTCATCAATTATTTACCATACCGTAACAGGCCCAGCGTGAAGAGAAGGATTATTTTGTTGCGAAAAATATGCAATATAAGTAAATAGAATATCTCTAAGAATGAAAATCTGCGTAGATGAATGTATGGATAGATAGATCGTCAGAATTGGAAAGCCCAATTGGTACCTTCTTGATAGGTGGAGTGGTGGATACGAACCGATTATTGGGTGGGCGGATTGATGGATGGGTGGTTATTCAAATTTCTTAGATGCCTATATAACATCTTAGGCTGCATGATTCTTCCTCTGAAGTTCATCAACTAGAAACATTACAATTGAGTGGCGGTGCGGTGGCTGGGGTCGGGTGGGGAGGGTGGCAGAGACCGAGACCAAGACCCCTTGACAACATACAGATCACAAAGATATTCATGCTGAAATGTAAGCAAAAATTTAAAACAGAGCTGCTGAAAATGTTTTTTGAAAGCGTTTCATTGAGAATTCATAATGTATCTAGCCAGTTTCGATCAAATACAAATCTCAAAATTGTTTTCAATGCTGAAAACCCTAACTTGTCATCCACACTGCCGAAGTGACATCACCAAAAAGCACCATCCCATCTCGTTGTTCGTTGGTCCAAACTAGCTTTTATTCGTTGGCGCAATGTAGTTATGCTCGTTAACCTCATGTTGGTCCAATGTATGTGTTCGTTGGCCCAACCTCGGTCCAATGTTGGCATTAACTGCATTACGTTTGTTGATTGATAGAAAACATGTCACACAACAACCACAATGCCAGTACAATGTTGAAAAACGATCAGTATGGACATCAGATGTGCTAGCGTGTGCATTAAGCACGTAATTATTCCAGTGAATTCATTATTATCACGACATGGAATACATCATCTTCATAACTTGTATTCGTTTTATTGTCTGTTTACAGAGGAAGAGATGTATATTTCAACCTATAAACATGTATTAAGAAACAACCATGGGGAAGGTAAAAACCAGCCTCTTATGGCGAGCGCATGGCATCTGAATAAAGTGGCAACTATAATGTTTAATTGTATTTGAGAATCACATAATGTTGTCTTTATAAACAGGTGCTATCTTATTCAAAGTGGTATTTAGCACAGTTGTGAGTGTATTACATAATAATTTATTATTTACTAATGAGTGCACACGCACGCCAACATATCAACTCCAGAATAACTATGGCCATCTCTTCCTCATCAGTGACAGACTGCTGAAGCAGAGAGCAATGCTTATCATTTAACCCCACTTGTGCCAACGTGTCGTTATAATGGTAACACCGCGTGTGCAGTAGTCTTGGGATCTGCCTATTTGCAGGTCAAGAGAAGACTATTTTTGAATATTTACCATTGGAATAACTGGCTCTGTTACCGAGCCAGTCATTCCAGTAGTAAATATTAAAAATTACTCTTCTCTTGGTCTGCAAATGGACACTGACTAAGCAAAAATTTAGATTTCCTTGAGGATTAAACCTGTAATCGCTAAGCCGGTCAAAAGACCAACTCTTTAAAAAAATTCTTTTTTAAATGCCAGTGGTAAATTCACAGCACATGGTCAGTCATTGAGCAAATATTTGAATTTTGCTTAAAAATCTTGAAGGGGTTAAATGTGAATATTCACACCAGTATGCTTGAAAATAAAATTGTTAGAACTATTTACTTTTAGAAGCTTAAATTGTGTATCTAAATGTAATGAAACGTAATAAACCTTAACATATGACGAATTCATTACGCATAAACTAATATAATTTTTTTTACTTTTGAAATTGAATTAGAGGTTCTTAATTCGAATTCACAACTAAAAAAATTATAACAATTTATACGGAATAAAATCATCATATGTTAAGATTTATTTGGTTTCAGTACATTAATGTACAAAGTTTAACCCTTTAAATGTTTAAAAGTAACAATTTTATTTTCAAGCATTTTAGTGTGAAGATGCACCTTTAATTGATAAAAGTAACATTTTGAGCGCTTTGATGCGCTGTTGTCACGAGAGCGATTAATTAATATATGCACATGTCAGAACGAATAAACGCCCATTACTTAATTTATATGGACTCACACCTCGCTACCTAAAACGCCTACAGAAACGCTTTCGCCTGTCGTGTTCGCGTCCGCACTTATGGAATCCGTGCCTAAGCGCTTAATTGTGCGACACGTTGTACGAATTGAATGTCTTTAATATGTAATAAACATTCTGTCGAATATTTTGAAACTAATTTGACTGAGCGCTGTTGCTGCCATAGGCTAATCTGTATAGTTTTCTGGGAACTGATAGCCAGGGAGTTTTAGCGATCTATCGATCTCAACGCGAGCGAGATGTGGGTAGCGTGGAAAAGCTAAAACTGGAAAGGTCCATTATAATCATTGAATCAAGGAATCCAATTTTAACTACGCCATGTTCATTTTAGCTAAGCTCCACCCATATAGTACGGGCCACTCGTGCTGGAATCGATATAACAAGTTGAAACATGAATTCTCCGAATATAAATTTCTAAATATGCTGATATGCTGTTGAAGATTTTAAAATTCATTTGACAAGGAGCTGATGCTGCCTATGGTAGCGACAGCTCCCAGCAAAATTAATTTCAAAATATTCAACAGAATGTTAATTAAATTGTAAATTCACCAAAGACATACACTTCGTACAAATTCGCGACAGACTATTCAATTTTCGTGGCGGTGCTACGTTATTTGGATTGTGACGACAGCAATCAAGTTAAGTAATTGATTGTGACGTCAGATAATTGAGCGATAGATCAGATCCCTCCATTAACATCAATAAATTCCACTGCTATTTCATCAATTTCTTCGGACATAACTCCGACCAATCACGTCATCTCGACCAATCGAAATCCCTCGAATAATTTTCAACAACAAAACTGCCCACATGCGAGTCCAGTTTAATAATATCAGAGATCAGACTATGATATGTTTGTTCATGGAAGTATGTGCATCTATTAATTATCTCAAGAACAAATTGTTATACCTGAATACTTCGGTTCCCCATCCTGCTATTGCTACGAATATTCTGGGTCCGAGGTCTCGGGCCGGGTTGATGCATGCCATACAATTGTAAACCAACGCCATTTGGATGACAGTGACAAGCAAACCAATCAGTAAGGGCTGCAAGCCAGCAGGAACACCCCCGTTACGTTTGTCAGTGATGGCCAATACTCCCAACTGGAGAAAGGCTGTGCCCACGGTCTACAATAAGACAAATACTTAAAGATTACAGTGGACAGAACGGAAACGTATACCATCTAAGTGCCGAATCTAACGTGGAACAACGAATATCACAAAGATATACAATATGATAAAGATGATGATACGATTATTGCCATTGGTATCAGCGACGACTACGACGACGACGACGACGGCGGCGGCAGTGACGACGATGACGACCACGACAATGAGGACGACGTTCCGGGGCCCCCAAGCTGACATATGAGGTTCCCAAATTGAAAACTAGAGTTTCCGTTCTGTTCTGCTCATCCGTGCCACAATCTGAGTGTACAATTGACTAACAACTATGAAGTATGGGGTTCCAATAGATTACATGGATATTTTTCTGCAAAAAGCCTCTAAAATTAATTACTGTTTAACAATCATACATGATTTTACATGACACCCACTGCTCTTACTTTTGGGGATTCCGAGTTGCATATTGGTGGGATATATCCCCGAAATGACCCTTATGAGAATCCTTGGTTATACAGTCATCGCTACCACCGACGACCACGGCGATGACGGCGATAGCCAATACAAGTGCAAAGCCCTCATATTTGTTTGGTGGTCGGGTAAATGGTATACCTGATCCAGAACTCCGCCACCAGTAGACAACCATTTTTGGGGAAATGTACAGAATATGCCAGCAGTACCGTTGACTCCAATCATAGACCTTGTCCCGCCATCAAACTCATTCAACGCATCTAAAATATAAGATTTAACCCGGCTTGTGTCAACAGCGCATGAAAGCGGTCAAAGTACTATCTATTTTAATTAAGCCCTTAATTACCAATACTTTTTCAAGGGAATTTTGATTTTTGCAGCCAAAATGAGTATTTTTGTAAATTCATAATGAAAATTTACAAAGGAATTGATTTCTATTATCCTTCAAATGAACATTCATCAAAAGTGTAATGGTCATGAAAATTAAAATTTTTGGTAGCCAGTGTCCAATTGCAGATCAAAAAGAGTATGGCTTAAAATTGACCACTGGAATTACTGTCTCGGTTACCGAGCCAGTCATTCCACTGGTAAATTTTCAAAAAATATTCTTCTCTTAGACCGCAAATAAACATTTCCCAAGATCACTGAAGAGGTCGTTTTTATCACCAACTTGACCATTAAAGGGTTAAGGTGACACAAGGGGGTTAACGTGATCAGGCGTTCAATATTTACAACGAATTTGGAGTCCGGAGAGTGCATGATGGGTAAAATGCACTGAAATCAAAAAGTCTCAGAAAGGCATATCTCATATAGGCCCGTATCGTTCAAATGGTTCTCTAGTTATTGGAGAACGAGAACATTGATTTGGTTCCTTTGGTTTTAATAAAAATGAAAATATCATCATCATCATCATCATCATCATCATCATCATCATCATCATCATAATAATAATAATAATAATAATAATAATAATAATAATAATAAAAATAATCGACGAGGCATTAACCATTGGCCTGTTACTGCCTCATATTTAATTTTTCTGTACATTTATATTTAGTATCATTCTGTGTGCTACTACTATACATGAGTCCTGGGTAGGTTGATTTATTGTCGTTTTCTGCGTTTTTCTTTGTATAATTTATATTCTGCATTCTCCAAAATAAGTTCACAGTATTGTCAGAAATGATCTAAGATATTGTGATGGGCTTCTATAAGTATGGCTTGCTCAGTCAATTCACCTTTCCAGTTTATCCATCAATCACTTGCCGTCATATGACGTCGTAATTAATTATGTGGCGTGTATGATGACGTCATTATCATTACGTCATGAATGATTTGACATAGTCCGTATTTAATGCTTAATAGTCCGACACGCTGTACGACTTGCATGTCTTACTATTTAATAAACATGTAGGCGAATACTTTGAAAATAATTTGACTGGGCGCTGTTGGTGCCATAGACAGCAACAGCACCCTTCCAAATTAATTTTAAAATATTCAACAGCGTACATGTATAGTTTTCTGGAAATTGATAGTCATGGAGTTCAGAGATTGATCGATCCCAAACATGGACGATTGAGATGGGCGGGGAATAGCTAAAAGTGGAAAAGTCCATTTTGTGTTATTTCTTTGAAGCAGACATTTAGTTTAATCTTGGATGATAGGATCGTTGTCGCCTCAGCTATTATAGACACCAATGCATTCCATTGTGGTACTACTCTGTTAGTAAAAAAGGTAATTGCTTATATTTGTGTTGCTGCGTTTTATGTTGAACTTGAAACTATGACTTCTGCGCTATGTACTACTGCATGGTTGGTAAACGTAGTTTGTATCTATATTATATAGATCCTTAATAAACTTGAAAGTTGATTGTTTCAATTAAATCTCCGAGAAACCGTTTATAATTCAGTAGCAGTAAATTAAATGCTCTAAGTCTGTCCGTGTAAGTTATGCTCTCTGAAGTCTAGCTCGGATTGTTGTTTTACACTAAGTGACCATGCCAAGTTGCATATTCTAGAATAGGTCTCACTAGAGACGTGTACAATTTGGTGAATGTAGATGGGTCTATGTTTGTACGGCTTCTCTTGATCAGTCATATTGTCATGTTCGCCTTGGATACAACATTACCTATATGTGTATCAAAAGAGAGGTCTTTAACAAGATACATTGGCAAGTCTTTTCAACCTCTAATGTTGAAACAGGGCGCATATCAAGCATATCTGTCATATAGTATTTAGTTTGTGGATTGTTCCTTCAAAAATCCAGGACATGCGTTTTATCTGCATTGAAGGATAGTCGCCATGTCTGCGACCACTTACATATGTTGTCTGTGTTGTCTTGAATCTTGCTGATGTCTTAGTTGTCATAAATATTTGTGTCATCTGGAAATATTTTGCTATTGCTGGTTAGTAGACCTTGTAAATTATTTACATATATCAGAAAAGTACAGGTTCCAGGACACGCCCTTGTGGCACAGAGCTGGTGACCTCTATCCAATCGGATGTTGTATAATTGATCGCTACTCTATTTTTTCTATTATTCAGTTAGTTTCCTATCCACGAAATTGTATCCAGTGCCCAATAACATATCTTTTCAGTTTTGTTTGAATTCGTTGGCGTGGAGGTAATATATGCCCCTTATTAAACATTGTGCATAGGGATGCAGTAATTTCTTTCGCAGCTTCCTTTGCCATTCCCACCTGTCTTTTATCCGGACCATTGTTTTATTGGTGTTGACTCAATATTTTAGTTTTAATGTGGACATTTGTAAAGTGCAGCGACTATATCAGAAGCGCTGATATAGGTTGAATATGGAATCATACAAACCAAGCCTCACTCTATTTTGCCCATCGCAATAATACCGATATTAAAGGTATACCGGTATGGAAATTGATATCGATACCGGTGCTCATTTTTCTAATACTGTGAAGCTCTAGTGTTGAGTTCCTTTAATTTATTCTCAATATCCATAGTGTTATTATTGTGTCCTTTAGTACAATACCTTTGCTTCTGGGGCTAGGGGTTCATGTAGAGTGCAGGTTTTCTGAACTAAACATACTTAACAAAATGTTGTTAAAAAAATTAGACTTAAATGTATCGTCTGTAGTCATAATGCCATTGGCTTGGTTACGTAGATTACTAATTGATTCAGGTAGAAACGTTTTACACATGACATACTTCCAACGAGTTCTTTTTGCTTTCACTTACCACTTTATGCTCATACGTCTGTTTTGCTTTTCTGATGCACGCTATGGCTTTCTTTCTAACAATTTTGTTAAGCGCAGAATCTGTGGTTTTCTTTATTTCATGATTTGCATTCATGATTCTACTTGTGAGTGATTATGTTGTGGTAAGGTCAAGCGAGAGATGTTCCTTCTTACCATGTTGGTTAGATGGAGCAATATAATGTGCTTTCATTGTGATCAAAGTTATATGACGGAAATATTTCTTTTGATGCATTTAGTTCCCGTAGATGAATCCAGACAGTCACTAATACGTCTTTTCTCATTTCCGTATACTTTTCCTTGTTAACAGTAGTTTTGGTTTATCTGTTTGAGTGCTTGTTTGCTTGTGCATAAGATGTCAAGATGCATAGATATTTACAAAACGTCACAATGATCAATTTTAGCTAGTGGGAATAGATGTGTTGTTTCGGGAATGATATTGTGGTTGTTTCTTGGTCCAGAAGATTTGGAACTTGATTTATGCTATGTCGTGTTATTTTAGAAACTATTTTCTGTAGGAAAATATCCCTGGCAGTGTTAAGAAATGCATCTTCTTCTTCATTTGACGAACGCCCAGTGCTCCAGTTAATCGACGGAAAGTTGAACCCACCATATTTGCCTGATTGTTATTAGTCGTGACGTCTAAGTTGGGGATTCTGTCGATGCAACCAGCAACAATTACTTCCTGTTATTGTGACATCCATGTATTCCATACTGATTCATTACAAATGTGATCATTTAGAATGTCACAGTTTTGGGGCATTCAATGATTCAAGGGTATAGATGATGACTCCCTGTGAAGAAGGGACCGTTCCGGTTTTAGCTATGCCCCGCCCATCTCTAGCTAAGCTCCGCCCACACCTCGCTCATGTTGGGATCGATCGATATCTGAACACCCTGACTATCAATTTCCAAAAAATCTACACAGGTAAGCTGTTGAATATTTTGAAATTAATTTGACTGGGTGCTGTTGTTCATCAGCATGTGTATTAAATAACAAATGATTACAAAGACATACAATTCATACAACGTGCCAGACTCTTTGAGATTTGATGACGGTCTATATGGAACCCTTTGTGACTTAATGATTGTGACGTCATCATACACGCACTGAGTTGATTATGACGTCATACGAGGTCAGATGATTGATGGATACTCTGGAAAGGTGAATTATGATTCAGCAAGAGATTGTACTCCTCACTCTGCAGTTCACTAATGTTTATGGTTGTGTTTTGTGGTCAGACTTCCGTAATTAGTATGATGACAGGACGAATCTTCTGTATTAGCGTTTCCAGCTCAGTTATTATTTTAATTAGACTATCCGCATTTGTGTATATACATGTATCAGTTACTATTTTAGAACTTGTATAATTTCTTATTTGGAAATTCTAAAGCATTGGTCTTATATTGGTATGTGTACACTTATCAGTTAGTGTTTTACTTGTTATTTTATGTCTGGCTTGTTTGTGTTTTTGTTTTGCTCTTTCATGAATTCCTTGGCGCATAGAAGTGATAATTATTATGTTTTTATTGTGACAGTTGCCTCATCATTAGGTATATCAAAAATATCAGCTTTATTATTCTGTATCGGTTCGATGCTTGTGTTGGCATTGTGTAATACTAGAACTGATTTGTAGCTTGGTCTAGCTTCTCCGTTGTGATGGTTGGGCATGATAAAAGTCCTGTGATTCTCTCAGGGTATTTATTAGAGTGTGGAGGTAATATATGATGTTATCTGACAGTAGGCAGAGGCCTTCTTGTATTGAATGGACGTCACCCCAAAAGACGCGTTGTGGATTTCTACTATCATTGCTCCATTGCCAGGTAGACTATCATTTGATGGGTCTCGTGTTGCTTGGTGTTGTATGGCAATGCGGTTGTGTTCTTTATTCAGGATGGGCTGTGCGGTACCTTGATTGGTCGTGCGTTCCGAAGTATTTCTTTGTTGGTTAGGGCTGCGCTATTGCTCTCAGTAAGATTTTAATGTTGCAGATCATATGGTTTGTTTGCAGAGGGTTGTAGACTTTTTTCGTGTTTGTATCTCTTGTAAAAGCTCTATAGGAATCTCATTATATGCTGTTGGAGCCAATTCAGTTAGCTCGTCCACGTTGGTATCACTGAGTAAATTTGTGATGGCGTTCAAGCTGCCGTTGTCCTCAGTATATTCAGATGCACGACCTAAGCAGATGATAGGCTCGACGCCACGTTCTGTTATTTCCTCCTTGGGTACTGTGTATGCCAGTTATATGGTATTGTTTCAGTGTTGACGTTAATATACGTGTGTGGTGGGTCTGTGTCTTTAACATTCAATATTGGGATGGGTAGGGTTGGTCTTTAGTTCCATGTTTCCGTTGCTATCAGACGTGTTTGTTTTCTGGTACCGTGGTGGAGTTGATGCATGCATTTCGTACACAACATCGTGCTTATTCCTGTGATATACTTGAGATTAGTCTATGTCGTCAGAGATGACTACCCATATCTTATTAATTAAAATCCTCATAAAGTAACACGTAGTCTAACATTTATGTGAAATCTATTTATGTTACCAATTCATGAGACTTTTAAATTCCAGTATTCTCTTTGAATGAATTTTAACTCGCAGAGATAAAGTGTCAAATGAAATTTAACATCCTAAGACAATGCCATTTATAGTTGTAGCACCAGCCTCAATAAAGTCTGGATAGAAGAAATATGATTCGGTTTTAGAATTATGGATGAGTGGGTTAAAAAAGACATTCATTCAAGATATCTACTTTATAAACAGGTTTTGATATTCTTGAGATATTAAAAAAGAGCTATAAAATTACAACAAATCTCTAAACATATTATTATCATTAATATTATTATTATTATTATTATTATTATTATTATTATTGAAATCAATATAAAATAATAGATGGCCATACCGCGTGTTAAGAACTCTTTCCAAAACACCAACTGGTGACCATGCAACAAGGGTGGAGAAACAGAACTGAGACATAATATATGAATATATACTGACTATATGAAAGATAAAAAGATTATATCCTTGATTTTATATCAACTAAATCTTTTACACTGTTTTCTAGTAGTAGGGATAATAACTCCTATCTTAGCCAAACAATTATCCTGCGAGATAAGGCTCGCCAATTTTTTTTATCGTGTTGACGCGCTCGCTTTGAGGATTTACACTAAATTTTAGATGCTGCTGCCAAATTCGTTATAATTATCTGTAGGTGACATTGCCTTTGGTAAATTTCTTATTCACATTCACATATTAAGTATCCGAAATACACATCCCTAATTTTCAGCTCATTATTGTTCCATGCGTATCCTAATGATTGATCAATAGGAGACTTCCAGTAGCCTACGTAGACCCCTTCAGCCTTTTCGCATTAAATGCGTCCTCCCATATATTTACCATATACTGCACTGTTATATATTTAGCTGCTATAAAATTACATTCAGATGCATAAGTTTGTACACCTACACCACTATTCACAGATGCCCCAGCATGCAGTATTAACTGTGGAATTGTCTGCTTCAATATAGTTTCTCATCCAAACTAAGAAAATATTGTGTATGTCTAATGTAAGCACGCTTAGCTTGTTGCTTAAGAACGCTAGATAATGCTGATTTTATTATAACAGTTAAACAATTGCATCCCATTATCTGAGTGGGTAATCGGTCTACATCATTTGTAAGTGTGGTCTTTCATTTTGTATTGCATGTGTGCGTTCCGGTGAATAGCACTTCGAGAGGGTACATACATGTTCTTTTTGCAATTTACCACCCGTTCTGGATGCAATCAAATTCCATCTTCTTCTCCTGAAAATTCAGTCGAACATATATCACTAAGTTAGGCCCGCATTGCTCTTTTTCATTTAGCATCGACGTTTAGGCACCAATAAGCATATTGTCTTTTAATTGGCTTTTAATTAACTGATAATGTGACAGAGGAATGTTCATAATCACAACATGGTATTAAGGTGGATTCAACAAACTGTATGAAGTTGCTAGAAACTTAATAACTGTCCTATCCTGAAGCAATGCCATCTGAACGTCTCTCCAAGGGAAAGCATTTAGTGAGGCTGGAGGTATCAAAACTAGTACATGCCTAGAGATCATTGTATCAAGACTTAAGAGCATGTTCTAGCAGACACCCCACCCAAACACACCTCACCCTCACCCCACCACCAACCCCACCCAACCCCCATACACACACGGGTCTAATGTTCAACTAAAATCACCACCACTGATAACAGTATATGGCTCTGGTTGGGATGAAATGTGGTTCTATGCATTCGGCCATATCTAAATATTGTAGCTGTATATATATTTATCAAGGAAATACAAAAATCATTTATTTGACAGTAACATGTAAAGTCTTACCTTGTATAATTGTTACTTTAACAATAATATGTTTTATCTATGTTGGATTTAAGCACGATTTCTACTCCATACCAAGTTCAGCAATGGTTCGTCTGTCTCGCTCGTATGGCTGTTTTGTAGAAAAAACCCACCTCCTGAATGTTCTGTACGTAATGATTAATTATGCATAAACGCTTATAAGAATCGTGACCGCGTTTATATTTACCCCTCTTGTGTCAACTTAAACCTGTAATGGTCAAGTTGGTCAAGAATGACCCCTGCCGTGATCCTGAGAAATGCCCATTTGCAGGCTAAGAGAATGATATTTGTGAAAATTTACAACAGGAATGACTGGCTCGGTAACCGAGCCTGTCATTCCAGAGGTACATTAAAAAAATACTCTTCTTGGTCTGCAATTGGACACTGGCTAAGCCAAAATGTGAAATCTCTTGACCTATACACTTTTGACGAATGTCCATTTGAAGTATAACTGAAATCTATTTTTTGCAAATTTTCGTTATAAATTTACAAAAATAATATTTTTGGCTGCAAAATGTTCTTGAAAGTTATTGGCAATTGAATGGTAATTGAAATAAATAGTATTGTGAGCGCTTTAATGCGTTGTTGAGACAAGAAGAATTAAAGTAACAAATGATATAATAACAAGAAGAGGGGAAGAATAAGAAGAAGTTCTTGAGTGATTTTAATAATCTGCGTTTGCCTACAGATTAATTGACGTACCTATATAGACTATATATGTTAGGGCAGCACCCAGAAATGCACCAAGAGTCTGAGAGAGAAAGTAGAGTGGCACCTTGCGTAGATGTACTCGTCCCAGTGACGTCAGACCAAGAGTGATTGCGGGATTCAAATGCGCACCTAGGGTTGGTTAAAATAGACATTGTAGGTGATCGTGACCAAACACATAATTCATATCATAAATATGGTCACAATCTTAGATTGATACGCTGAACATTAAATTTAGCATAATTTACAAGCGCCCTATATATTGAGAATGCGTTCGACAAACACTATTGGTTAGAAAGAATTAAACACGCGTTCAGTAGGTTACTGCGTAAATGGTATACTGGGATTACGATGGAAATTACAAATCACGCTATTTCGTATTTAGTCAATATGAAAGCAAAGCAAACATGGATAAAATGTAAATATACTTGCTTTTACATTTTGCTCATAGATCTTTGCCGAACTCTTCTCTGGATATAGGAGTGGACCAATATTACGAATAATCTCTAGTTAATTTTGGAAATGCAGACTTATCTTTTCTGTTTGATCGGTTCATTTATCACGCAAGAAAGCGTATATCTCATTATGTAACCATCATTAACCATTTAAGAACAAAATTTGGTCCAGAAAATTAAAATATCGGTTATCGAGCCAGTCATTCCAGTTGTAAATTTTCAAAAATAGTCTTCGCTTGGCCTGCAAATGGTTATTCCTGAAGACCAAGATGGTGGCCGGTTTTGAGCCGACTTTATCATGAAAGGGTTAAAATATTACATAACATTTATCTGTCACTAATACAGTAAAGTCCCGCGGGAACAACGTATGTTGATAATAATTTTTTATCCGCGCAAACATTCGCTTGATCCATGACTGGGGTCAAGTTCGACGAGATAAACATAGTTAGTTTACTGGTTTACTGAACAAGCGCAGTTGATATGCCCAGTCGGATGTTGGATAGTTAAATATAGTTCGTTGGTACCCGATTCCCCATTGGATAAATATTGTTTAAAATATGGAACCGGGTACCAGTCTGGATTAACCATTTCTGTTGTCTGTTTGGATGGGCTACGAAAATGGGTCAGTTTATCATCTAAGACGTCAGAAAGCGTCCACGTGAGATAAAGTGCGAAGGAAATGGGCCTTGGGAAGATTGACAAACAATGGGAAAGTATAATTTCATTACGCCTATCATTTTGTATACATTTATTTGTACACTGGTAATGGAGGTAGAAATACAATATTATTATTATTATTGTTATTATTATTATTATTATTATTATTATTATTATTATTATTATTATTACACGCTGCCGACGAGGGCTACGACAGTGGGACCGCTAACATAATAATGATAACGACAATAATGAATTTATTTTTCTATTTGGGACTACTTGCCCTTGCAGTGTTTCAAACAGTATTAAAGGAGAACTAATTTCATATCATAATGGGTATTAAGCTGATCTAACACGTCATTCGTAAACTATAATAGATTATTAAGCCTGTTATCATGCCGCTAAAGAAAGATATTCAGGCTTGAGTAGCTAAATGTTGGTACGTTTCTAACGCCTATGGTGACTGTCATGTCTTGCTTTTCAACCAATCAGAAGACAAAAACTAACATATCTGCCTCGGTCTATACGCTCAATCTTAGCGGTGCCACATATAATTAGATAATGTGATATAAAAGCAACCATACAAGTAAGCTGATGAATATTTTGAAACTAATTTGACCGGAAGTTGTTGCTGCCATAGGCAACAACAACTACCAATCAGACTATCCCCAAAACATTCAACAAGATGATTTACATGATAAGGAATGTAATAAGGCATTGGCACTTACATGACATCATACGCTATCGCTTGAATAGACAAAATATTGGTGATTACTGCTCAACGTTTACACCATATTACAACGCAGATATAATTAAGCTTTCCACTGTATCCACCCATGATATGACGTCATAATCAACTACATTACGTATAGAATAACATCATAATCAATGACGTCATTATGAAGTCAAGAATGACGTAGATAAGTACGTCACGAACGCATAGTTTACGACCGACTATGCGTTGATATACGAATAGTGTTTCGTTACTATTTTAATAAATATCTTGTTGAATATTTTGAAACTAATTTAACTGGGCGCTGTTGCTGCCATAGGCAGCAACAGCGCACAGTCAAATTAGTTACACAATCTTCAACAACTTAACTGCATAGTTCTCGGGGAATTTATAGACACGGCATTCGGGGATCGATCAATCCCAACACGGATAAGTGTGGGTGGAGCTTAGCCAGTGATGGCCGGGGCATAGCCAAAACTGGAAGGTCCATTGACAGGATTGTGCTTGCCATAACTGAGCGTGTGTCACAAGGTGCAGCCCAGTTGAATGTGGAACTGATGTTGATACATATATAAGGGTCACTAGACGCGTCCATATCAGGAATTCCCCAAACGGTGTATTGGTATGTGCTCTTGCTTCGTTTTAATGTGATTGAGGGCAACATAAATTTCCAATTTATCCATCAATCGTATGACGGCATAATCAACTACGTGACGTGTAGAATGACGTCATAATCATGACGTCATGAATGATTCGAAATAGTCCTCAGTAACGCTTAATAGTCCGACACGCTGTACGAATTGTATGGCTTTGCCATTTAGTGAACATTGTGTTGAATTCTTTGAAACTATTTAACCGTCAAATTAGTTTCAAAACATTTAACAGCTTAGCTGTGTAGTTTTCTGGAAATTGATAGTCAGGGAGCTCAGAGATCGATCGATCCCAACACGAGCGAGGTGTTGGTGGAAGTTAGCTAGAGATGGGCAGAGCATAGCTAAAACTGGAAAGGGCCACTGGTATGTTAGTGCTCAATGACACATGACACTTGTCTCGTCATGAAGCAACTATCGAGCACAGATATTGTTGATAAATCGATGTAACATCCACGGGTTCACAATAGATATATCCGGCCTATCACTCAAGTATCTCACCTCATAATGAATGACGTCACATTGAAATTCCCAACACGTACAAAACTGGAGATTCCCAACACGTACAACATTGACGATTCCCAACACGTACAAAATTGGCAGTGCTTGACTAGAAATGAGCTGAAGTAGCTAGAGATTAATCCCGCTATTGGCTCCAGTGACTGAGGGCATCTGCGAGCATCCAGCTGTCCTGCGGGGTATTAACCTTTACTCACCTGATATACCGTATGCACTGTAGATTGCTACCATGACGCCCAGACCCCAGGCGCAATAGATAGCAGTTGGGTTGCTGTTCTCGCCGTGACTTAGAACGAACTGCGCAATGCTCGATGTACCCAAAAACTGAGAAATATCGAAAAGAATAGAAGGAATATTTGGGGCCCAAAGGGTAGCATCCTAGTATGCAACGGTGGTGATAGTCGAAGCACTAGGAATCCGTCATATGGATACTCAATGCTTTCGATTTATCGGTGTCAATAGCAATTCTATTGAAAACTAGTGACTGTATGATCTGCCAAATTAGCATTCTGATTATAACTATCACATAAGTACGGTTGTCAGGGAGGCATTATCTGCAGATTCGGACAACCCGTTGTTCACATGAGTGTTTATTGCTAAATGAGAGACACACGTAGTACGATCGTTACATGGGCGTGTGACGTTAACAATACCTGAGCACACTACACATCTTAGTATAAGTGGTATGTCACTACGTACATTCCAATCACGACATGTCGGAGTAGCGATTGCAGTATTTGCATGGATGTCTATATAGGCCATCTGATTTGTGGCAAGAGACTGCTGGTTCTTTTAGACGGATGGCCATGCTGTGGTCGCAAAAGCTATTTACGGCACTATAAAGCCACATTATTTAGAGACCATAATTTTATTTGTCCGTAGAGTGGCCGCTATAGACAGGTATGACTAAGTTTAAAAAACTGCATTTACAGAAGCCGTTAATGTAGTCAGGGTCATAAGCTCACACCCACCATCAGCCCCACTCAACCCCCAGTCACAACGCCTCACCCCACGTCAGAATCCACTGCCATCATTGTGTTATTAATTGCTCTATTATATATAAAATATCTGGAAAAGCAGTTACTATTTTTGTTTCTCGGTTTAAAACAAACCCGCATCAAGGACATTGGGTTCTACCATATTTATGGAATGCTGAAACAATTAACTATCTGGAAAACATATACTTTTCTCATTGAGCAATAACGTATCACTTAAAATGGTTCTTGCAGTGGGCTTTGTAATTCCACGAAAATAGGTTGGGTAATTAAGGCAACATGGATCAAAAGATCACATATTTCGTATGTTGCTTAAAATCTGACAGGCCTAAATTGGTGTGATCATTCGTGTCTGTATCAAGCTAGTGGCAGGGCGGTTAAGACGATGCCAAAGGAAACACCCACAGGGCTGTGTTTGGTGTCCCACTACGGAGATAGACTGTGCCCCGGCCTGACTGATCTCAGAGGTGTTACCTGTGTAACGGTTTAGTTGTTCTGATTACGTAAGCAGATGGCCGACTATTACGCTTGGGGGGTATTCTCGGCACGAAGCTGTTCCTCTATATGTAGACTGAGCTATGCCCATGCAATACATCTGTTAGCCATAAACAAGCCAAAATTCGACCATGACACCATCACTCAATAGAGGAATCCAGAATATCGATCAAGAATATGACGTCAAATTCTACTGCCTCACAGGTATGTTGACGTCATAATCAATTATGTCATGAATGACGCGATTTAATCCATCGGAAATGCTCAATAGTTGTACGAGCTATATGTCTTTACTATTTAATAAACTGACATTCTTATGAATGTTTTGAAACTAATTTGACTGGGCGCTGCTGTTTCCATAGGCAGCAATAGCACCCAGTCAAATTAGGTTCAAGATATTCAATATCTTACCTGCATACTTTTCTGGATATTGAGATTTAGCGAGTACCTGAATCGATCGATTCCAACGCGGGAAAAGCGTGTGTGGGGTGTAGCTAGAGATGGGCGGGGCATAGCTAAAACTGGATTCCTCCATTATTCACAGTCACTATCAGACATACCAGATAGTGATTCATCACCTTCATTTTTGCAGCTATCATCATATGTGGAAGTGTTTTACCGTACTTCCCATTGTCTATCGTGCCACGTTACCTCTCTAGAATATCTGTCAGCATCGGTCGGTAGCCCACCCTGTCCCATTCCCTCTCTAGAATATCTGTCAGTATCGGTCGGTATCCCACCCTCACAAAACGTGTCTACAGTCCAGTCATTGTTCTCATTTGCTTCGGAATGTATGGTTATGGTAGATGGCTCTCGTCCAAATAGTTACCTGATATTTTAACAATCTGTATGTTCTCCTGAAGCCAGACGTCCGGATGGCAGTAATATTGATAAGTCCACTTACTTGATCTTACAATGTGATGAGCGCTCACAGTACAATTCTTATATAGCCACGTCTTCTTCATCTGACTTCCTAACAACTAGTTGACTTCCGGTAGATGTGGGTGCTTTATAAACCAAATAAACCATCCTGATGTTTCCAAGTTTTGTCTAATCTATTTTAAATACATTTAAGCTTGACGCTGCTATTGCATTTACACGAAAACTATTCCACATATTTAAAATCCGGGAAGGGAATGAAGTATATCTTATGTTTATATTTGTCCTTTGTTTACTTAATTTGCAATTGTGACCTCTAAGGCAGCTTAATAGTTTCAATGATGTCGCTACATCTGAATCTTAAAGGGCATTCTTTAGTTTCGAGACGTCGATCATATCTGCTCGGTGTCTCGTGTACGTTAGTGTTGTTAAATTTCATTTTCTGTTTTAACCTTTTAACCATTATATCAGCCAAAACGGCTTCTGTAGTGGTCTTGAGAAACCTCAATTTACAGACCAAGAGAAGACTATTTTAACAAACTTACCACCAGAATGACTGGCTCGATAACCGCGTCAGTCATTCCAGTGGTAGATTTTCAAAGATAATCTTCTCTTGGTCTGCAAATGGACATTTTCTATGAGAAAATTTAAATTTTCTTGAATAAATTCGAGGGTTAAAGGCTTAATATGTCAGTTCTCTCAGGCATGGTAATTGTTTTGTTGTTCGCCGTTGGATCCCTTGAATTGCATCAATGCGTTTCTGTTTGTATGGGGACCAGACTGACGTTTTGTCGAGTTGAGTTTTCTGTCGTATTCACCCAAGTGTGCTCTTAATATGGAGAAACGAAATGCGACGAGGTTTGTTATGCACATTTGGCAAATGAAATCCTCTAACTGAAGACAGCTTTTTCATCTGAGATCAAGAGGGAATGCATGGGGATAGTGTGTTTTCATGGCTCCCAGACTATTGATGAATCCTGTTTTAGCTATGCCCCGCCCATCTCTAGCTAAGCATCCGCAGCTTTTCCCAAGTTGGGATCAATCGATCCCTGTACTCTCTGAATCTCAATTTCAAGGAAACTATGCAAGTAGGCTGTTGAATGTTTTGAACCTATGGCAGCAACAGCGCCCAGTCAAATTAATTTCAAAATATTCAACAGAATGTTTTTAAATAGTAAAGACATACAATTCGCACAGCTGACTGACTTTTAAAAGTTCCTGACGGATGTAGATATGTCATCCATTGGTTGTGACGACAGCCTACAAGTGACGTAATTGATTATGACGTCATATACGTGACTGGCTGGTTGGATTCCTCTATCGTTGAGAGATGTCTGAATGCTGTCCTAATTTAATTTTCAACCAACCAGAAAATGAACTAGACTCAGACCTCAGTCATAAATATGCAATTTATGGGTTTGCCGTTGTGGTGTATATAATGCACTCATTTCCCGTAAGCTGTCGGCTATTTGAAAGTAACTTTACTGGAAGCTGTTGCAGATTTAGGGATGAAACAGCATCCAGTTAAATTAGTTTTAAAATACCAAATTGATAATTTTGTTTTTTACATAATAAAGAATGTTATATCGCCATTTACATGACATCACAGATGATCGAATAAGGAGACACGATGGCGGGGCTTACTAACCAACGTTATCTGATATTTATCCCTCTTGTGTCGACATAAACATGTAATGTTCAAGCCAGCCTAAGTGGGCTCTACACTATTCTTGAGAATGTCCATTTGCAGGTCAAGAGAAGAATATTTTTTGAAAATTTACTGCTGGAATGACTGGATCGGTAACCGAGCCAGTCATTCCAGTGGTAAATTTTCAAAATTCTCGTCTTCTCTTGCCCTGTAAATGGCCACTACTAAGCAAGAAAACAATTTTCCTGATCATTAACCGTTTCATAAGCTAGCCGCTCAAAACAGCATCTGCAGTGGTCTTGAGAAATGTCCGGGTGCAGGACAATAGAAAGCGATTTTCCTAAATCTAAGCTACAGAAATCAAAATTTCCTTGAAAGAATTAAAGGGATAATTAATTCGACTAGCATTTTAATCGCTTTGAGGCGCAGGGCTGCTGACACAAGACGGGTTAAATACAAATAATTATACAAATATATATATGGTCACATTTGAATAGCACTTTATCGCTTACTGTAAGAATAAATGTCCCTAGCAGCTCAGCTATGATTTCCCTCGCCAGATGACTTCGAATTCTTGTACGGTCTTTCGCCAAATGAACATCCATTTTCGGGGTTTTTTTGTGGCACTACTTCATAGATGCTACGAACAACCTCCTAAGCATAGCGTACATTACGGTGTTATTTGGTTTAAACAGAATTAATTTTTCATCAATTGGAAGCACGATAAGACATGTGTCTTCTGACCGTGTCTCCCTTACAAGTAAACATATATGCAATAAATATGTCAAGATGACGGAACTTATTACAAAAATATACGATGACGACGATAAACAAACAACAAACAAAACCAAAGAAAAAATTAAAAACAAAAACAAAAGCAAACACAATAACAAACCAGAAAAATATAAATAAAAAATAAATAAATAATAACAATAATAATTCACTCACCAGTTCCTTTCTTGTTCACCGATTTATTTGAATCGCATTTTGTCGCTAAAATCATGTCTTTAACACATTCTCATAATCAGCAGTCAGCGCTGTATATTTAAAAAGTTTGAATCTCAGAAATATATGGGTAAAATAAAAAATCTGATAATGTGTTATGGGATCAATTATTTTCTTCTAAAGCCGTGTTCTCACTAGAGGCTTAACCGGCGTAGCTCAATACTGAGGTATGGCGTTATTCCCGACTACGTCCTATCTACCCTACCGAACAGACACCCCGTTGCAAGCCACATACTAGATATGTGTCAGCGCGTTATCTACGCCACTGAGAAGATGCATTGCGTAATAAATACAGAACATAAATAATATAATAGATATGTTATGAAAAAGCAAACGGCGTAAGACAACATCGTCCTAGCAAATTGTGGCCAGCTAAACCGGTTACATGTCATACCCGCACTCATTGCGGCGCTCTCCATGCGCACCAGCGAACATTGAGTTCAGCTCAGAACGACAGCTCTGGATGAGCTGCAAGATCGTGAGCCCATTTAATAGAATATACATAGCTCGAAATTGTAGAAAAGGAACAGCTTTGCTTTAAGAGATGATTAATAAAAAGTGCCACATGGATCGAATAAGCTGGCATTGCTGGACCATTCTGTGATAATATAAACTGCTCCCACCTGCGATAAAGCGAACGGTACTTTCGAGTAGTGGAATCTGCCCGTGACTGGATTAACAACTCTGGTAAGCTAACAGCTAAGTTATCCAGGTACGCGGTAGTGCCTGCACATTCCAATTCAGAACGTATACTCGTATCCTGCCTCACACTTGACAACAAAGCAAAACAATTCGAGGTTATTATAATAACATGAATGATAAACAATCAACATATCCTCTCATTGTAAGTCTTGCACAAATGATATTTTCAAAGCAATCATATCAAATGTTAACCACGACCACGAGGAATAATGCACGCTCTTGATAGTAGTTTTGAATCTTTCACAAACCAACAGAACTTATTCTTGGATTCACCTAAATAAGGCCAATATGGTGCCAAAAACCAAGCTGGTACTACTAATGTCCCGTGAGCCTTGTCAAGTCTGAGTTTTCTTAAACATGCCAAAACTAATCTTACAGGTGGGACCATCCAATTTGTTTCCCCATGCCACCCTGTAGCAAAGGCGTCCACACATTCAGTGCATTCGCACCCGCATCGTGAGTTGAAATGTTTACATTTTGCATTGTCATTATTTGCAAATCGGTCTACTGAATGCAGACCCCAGGACGTATTTAAATCTACAAATGTGGTACACGCGATAGACCAGTCATCGCTGTCGCTTGATCTGCTTAAGCAATCTGCATCTTTGTTTTGCTCTCTAGGGACCCACTCGGGTTGGATAGACATACTATTCCTAACACATAACATTGCTATCTACCAGAGGCATCGCTGAACACCATTTTGGAGCACAATTCCTTGCTAACCGAGTCAGCTGTGTTCATTTTGACAGGCACATGAGCCCAACAACGCAGTTCCGCAAGCGCGTCATCATTAATGAAAACGTAATCATACCAATGAGCTTTTGTGTTAATACAGCTAAGCAAAAAACGTGAACGCATTCGAGCGACTTGACCTATAATAGTCATTGTAGAAATTATCAGACAGACACAAGCGGCCAATTCTTTTACGCGAAAAAGATGCGTGCCTTGTTCGCGATGAACAACCAAGCTATTAGCAGCAGCGATCAGCTGATCAAAACGGTCCCGTGTGACTGCAATTTTACCGTTTACGGTATCCAAACAAACACAACCAAAAAAACCCCAATCTCTTGATTGGCAGTCCATTGACATTTTTCTGTCGCTTCTAAAAAGCCAAAACTCTTAATATCGGATCTAATCTCGCCGCTAAGACGCTCAGCAATAGATCGGTCGGCAATTCCACTAACACCGTCGTCTAAATACATAATAACCTTATAACCCTTCTCTCGCCAAAATTTGACCATTACACGAGTAACCGTAGTAAAGACATAAGGCGCCGTAGAAATCCCGAAGGACAACACGTTGAAAATGTAAAATTTTGATGTACCATTATCATCTGGCCATGAAAATCTCAAATAAGCCCTGTATTGCTTATCAATCTCAATATGATGATACGCAGATTTCAGATCAAACTTGAATAGAAAATATCCTTGGATAAACATCTGCCTCGCCACGGAGATATCTTCAGCTTTAAACTTGAATTTATACAGGAATAAATTGAAATATCGACAATCTAGTATGAGTCTTAATTTCCCAGAGTGATTTTCAGAAACGGTTAAAGGGTTAATTACGACAGGACAATAATCCACCTCCTAAATGCAACCTTTGGTTAACAAATTTTGAATTTCATTTTGAACGAAAACCGGATGTTTACAAGCGGATATGTTATTCTTATACTCAGTGGTAGGTGGTGTACCGAAAAACGGAATTTTATAACCATTTTTAATGATATCTAAAACAAGCGAATTCGCGCCACTCGATTGTGTCACGGAGAGAAGGTTTCCTTGTGATCCTTAAGAGAGCATCTTAAGTTTGACGATTGCTGACTAGGGGTTGAATCTGGGAAACTGTATCTCCGTTGATGAATTAATTTGATTCCCTAAGTCCAACCGAACCAATATCGAGTTGATGCAATAGTGATGCAAAAGAATTCAAAATTAGAATGACAGATTTAAGTGAACCAAAATGGCGACCTCAGTTTCGAAGTGACTCAAGATGGCGTCGTCGACTTTTGGAGATTCAAGATGGCTACCTCGGAATCCTTTCTAAGTTTCAAAATGACTTCGTAGAGAAGCAAGATGGCGGAAATGGACAGAGATCCCATATGGCGGCCAAGGTTGATACTCAGGATCAAAGGTTATGGAATGACATTATGGTGAATTTGAATGACGTCAAGTTAATACAACGAAAGATCAGTCGAACCAAGATGGCGGGCTGTCAATTTACTTTTTGGATAACTTTGAAACAATCCGTTGAGTTATGAAATTTAAGGTCCCATCTCAACGATGTTGGAATGACTAAGTCTTACGGGGGTAGGGTGGATAATCCCATTAAAGTTTCAAAAACAATAATCTACCGAACTGGACTTAAAGTGGTCAGGTAAGTCGGATGTTACTGGAGGACAGCAGAGTTGATTAACCTACACAAAGAAACAGATGACAAATATAGTTTTAAAAATATTTAATATATAATCATTTCATCTTTTAAAACGGTATCAATTGTAAACATAGATGATATTAACATTAACTAACGGATGCAAAAAATATTAACCTTTAAATTGATATTGCGCCCAAATTGATGATTGCAGAATTTGTCTTTGTACTCAGACCCCTACTGTCTTACTGGTCCAAGAGTGATACAATAAGTAATTTTGATAGCAAAATTAAATGTCTCGCCTTGATTTCATAACTTGTGTCATAATGAGTTGAATTTTATATGAATATGATCGACGGATAACTTTAAAACTCAAAATAATCAGAAAATAATCAGACGAACATATTCTCTACAAAACTCCACCCATATATGATGTTCTTTAATGACGCTGGAAATGATATAAGCCTGCTATCAATAAAATTAATTATTATGAATGGGGATTATTATTGATATGTCTTTATGCAAATTACGCTAATATTGGATTAGCGCTGTCATGATGAACAAAGGTTACCTTATCTTTCATGCGAGGCTGAAGATAGTCACCCGGATTGAGTAGCTGAATCCGGATCAGGAACTGAGAATTAGAATAACACAGACACGGTTGTAGAGCGAAGCGTGACGTATGATGTGACGTCACCAAGTGAAGATAGACGACCGGATAGAGTGGCTGAATCCGGATCACGAACCGAGATTTAAAAAAATTAACACGGACACAGTTGAAGAACGAAGTGTGACGTGTGTTGATCAGGTTAGACGAAGAAGATTCGATATAGAAGATCTTGAATTATCAAGGATGCTCAATGACTGCAATGATGATTCGTTTTCAGGATACGGTCCGTGAAAGGTGCTGCGATATGGTACAGTCGGTAAGATTCTGGGACTGGAAATGGAAGCATGTAACGATGAATGCTGGTGAAGAATCGTATATGCAGAATTACTGGACCAGACCTCTGGTCCAAGCGCCTGCTGCGAATGGTCTGATACAAATCATGATGACCCTAGCTCAATACTGTAAGGTGAGCTATCGATGGAGAAGTTCAATGTCGAGTTCAGGGGTAATAAGACTGTTTCCCCAAAATGAGACGAACTCGGAGTCAGCAGACGCTACGATTGATGGTGTACGATGAATAGCGTCTAGAGTAATGGAGGAATGTTTTTTATTTATGATGAAGGTAACAGATATAATACGATGATCTGATGATAGTATTTGGCAGATCGATTACCTCAAGAATAACGTTTCCATAGGTCCTCCATTCGAATGAATCTGGCTTAGGGCTAACACTTAAATAGTATTCCTACTTTAGATGACTGGTTACTTTTTTTTCTTTATCTATCAAAAGGTAGCCCTATTAGTTACACTTCATAAAATCTTCATTTAAAAAACCCAAACCCAATCATTTCCTAAACACAGCCAGCCAGATCTTGCTGGTATCACCACTGCCCAGGCCCCTCACTAGTCACCTAGCACGCTTCTCTCTGACTAATTTCCCGCCAGGAAGCGTGCAGACTTCCATATATGGTAGTTGAATGACCATTCATATTTAAATGATTGATCATCCAACTATATGGAAACGACATAAAATTGTCCCAAAGTATTATTGATGTTGATATTGATATTATTTGGCTTATGCCTTAACTTTTGATATTAGACACGTCTAAATGTCAAATTTGGGCCTGTAAGTAATTTCAAATACAGCCTTATCGAAATTTGATAATGATCCTGACGTCATCAGCTTGAAGCTGACGCGTTTCATGTGACAATTGCCACATGTCATACGCAGATTTAATTTACCTATTGGAGAGACAACGTTACCTAACGAATCTCCCAAATCCTGAATGCGTTCTTCCGTGTAGATAGAATTAATTCAAACATTTGACATACAATCAATATCAATACCATAAATATTATTATGACTTATCTTTTCTGTCCTTTGCATAACAGTCCCTTCACAGGCCTGGTCGCCACGCCAATGTCCAAATTTGCCGCATGCGAAGCAATTTCCCCGGCGCCTTGAAATACCGCGAGAAGGAGCGATTAACTGGTTACTTGAGCTTTGAGGGTTCGTTTCATTAGCTGAGGTAGGACGAGTATTAGGCGAAAATCGGGCTTGACGCCGCTTTGTAGACTTTTTGTGCTTTTGACCAGCACGGTATTGATCTTTAAATATACGTTTTTCATCGTCCGTATCGTCGGCAAGCTGGTGAGTTTCGTATTCTTCTACAACTTCCCACCCCAACTCGGAAGAGTCCGCTAACTTAATTAACTTCTGTCGGTGATTAATAATGTTTATACCGTCTGACGTTGCCTTGTCTGGAACCGCTGAACGTTCCAAATCTTGTTGGACTGAATACAGATGCGTTAACAGCTTGCTGTTTATCTGGAATTGCTCCTTGCATCCGTTTCTCTTAAACACATATTCCTTAAACGATTGCAGAGCGTTAATGGCGGCAACTTGCGCTTCTGTATGTTGTCGCTGTTGATTCGTCAATTCTGATTTTTAACCTTCAAATCGAGCGGTTATTAAAGAGTCCATTCTGGTTAATAAATCGTTTTTCTCACAACCGTTGCCTGAACTAAATCATCTAGGCCGGGAATTGAAGTTGCCACGGTATATACGTTTTAGCAATCCAAAAAAAAAATTGGAAAACTTTATCAAAGATTTAATGGCTAAACAAACGAAAAGGAAAAACTGAACTGCACAATGTAGATTCGCTGACTAGATTGACTCCAACATGTCATAACCGCACTCATTGCGGCGCTCTCCAAGCGCACCAGCGAACACTGAGTTCAGCTCAGAACGACAGGACAACGTTTACTTTCTACACTTCGTGCCGAAAGCAAAGATATTTCTCCAGTGAGAACACAGTCTACGCGTTCTAGGTAGTGATTGGAAGCTAAAATCGGTTTCATGTTGCGAGAAAGATTACAGGAAGAGCATACATAACGGGTTCTTATCTTTGGGGCCCCAAGATGATGATTCTTTGATATGGGTGGTCGTAAGACCACCCCTGTCAAAGATCCACCATCTCATGGCCCCAACAGTTATTTAATATTTTTAATGAATAGGGTTATATGCGATCGTTTGTTTGTACTAAAAAGAAAGGCTAGACATCTAGACCTACCGATTGATTGCCAATTAAAGCTGTACCATCAGATTATGGAGCCAATACTACTCTATGCGTGTGAATTATTGGCATTGAAAGTGCAATATCCTAGAAAATGTAAATTTAAACTTCCTTAGACATGTTCTAAATGTTAAACGCACTACCCCGAAATATATGATACATGAGGAACTTGGGGAAAATATCTATAAATGTGGTCATTAAAAAACGAGTGATAACCTACTGGATAAAACTGATAACAGGTACAGAAACCAAATTAGCACTTACACTGTACAGGTACGCGCTAACTGACTACCATCAAAACGGAATACAATATAGCTGGCTAAATTGCATCAAAGCTATTTTGGATAATACAGGACACCGCTACATTTGGACAAATCAAACAGCCAACGTATCCACTCAAATACAGACAACGATCACAAAATCACTAGAAGATCAATTCATACAGATATGGCACACAGATAAGGGTGTATCGTGGAGGGGTAAAGTCTATGCTAGTTTCAAACCTATTTGGGAAATGGAAAAATATCTTTTAAGACTCGGGGACAGTATGAGGATAATATTCACACGATTCTGTACAGGCAACCGCTACCTCCCAATAGAGAAGGGGAGGTGGGATGGAACCCCAAGAGAAGAGAAGAAATGCACGATTTGCGTAAAAGATGATATAGGAGACGAGTTCTATTACATATTTATCTGTAGCTTTTTTAAACAACCCCGACAAGAATTACTACCTCCATATTCCTATATAAGACCTAACTTCTTCAAATTCCATAAGCTCTTCTCCACCAATAATGAAAAGTTGCTATCAAAATTCTTCCGCCTTATTAGAGTGATTACTACCTATTTCCAACGTGGATGAAACCGCCGCACAAGCACGAGCCGATACACGTGGACAAACAAATAAGGAACTGATTAATTTACGATGACGACGATGACGACGATGACGACGATGACGACGATGAAGATGACGACGACGATGACAATAATAATAATAATAATAATAATAATAATAATAATAATAATAATAATGAATTATCAATGTACAAATTAAGCACACCGTCTACTATGTAAAGTATATAATTTTCCGGATATGCCACTCTGCGACCTGGGAGTAATAAAGAAACTTGAAACTTTTAGTAGTCACCCCTAGACGGGTCCAGGTGTGTCCGTGTAACAGTCTCCTTATCATAGTCGTGGTGGTCAGCGCAGTAATGCCGTTCACTTTCAAGTAGCAAATGTTTATGAATCATACGTCAAGCACATAGTTCACTCCAATAGATGGCACGTACCTTAGTATCAAGGGTTGCGTTACAAGATGGCGGAGTAGATCTATATTTGCCACTGTGGTACCGCTTTACGATTGTTATCCGCATGTTCAAATGCAGGTCATCCAGGTTTTATCGCACACTAGATGAACCCGAAACAGTAATGGGTGAACCTGGTCTTTCGCCCGAGTATATGACATCATAATCAATTTATTACGTCACATTTATGCTGACATCACCATCAGAATTGCCGAAGAATATGTCCGTCGTGAAGCTGGAATAGTTCGTCAAGTGTACGAATCGTATGTCTTTTGTGGATTTACTATTTAATAAACTTCCTGTGAAATAATTTGAAATTAATTTGTCTGGGCGTCGTTGCTGAACGGCGCCCAATTAAATTAGTTTCAAAATATCCAACAGCGTATTTGAATACTTGTGAAAACTAGAAAATGAGATTCTGAGAACTAAGGGTTCGATAATTATAACACGCCAAAAGCGCTGGCGGAGATTAGCTGGAAATAAGCGGAACATAGCTAGACATTGTATCCCGGAGGTAGTTGTCATGTTTTGTCCCGTTTGATTTAAACATATGTTATTGTTTGTGTAACGACAATAAGGGTAAAATCTCGAGTTGCTCTTAATTTAGCAACACATTATTCAAATCCAAATTTAAATACAAATTACGGGTTTTTTCATATTGGATGTGTATATTCGATCACATTTGTTAAAGGAACGGAAAAGGGAAATAACAAATGATGTTTATTGGTAATCTCATACAATATTAAATAAACTACCATCTGTAAAACTGCTTAACTTGGAGGCAATTAGTGGCCAAGCTGGTGCTTCTCACTCCACAGTGCGTCAACTGTGTATGCAGGCATACCGCATCGGCCTACCTGAATATAACGAATGAGCACCTGACTATAGTTTTGTAAGCGGTATGAATAGTATTCTCTAGACGTGCCTATGTAGAGCGATTAACTTGCTACTGCTAATTCAGGTCGCAATATGATGCCTACTAAATATTTTAACATTCGTGTGACTGAATGTAGACACTGTCTCTGGAAACAACGTCTTTCAGTCCAATTGTTTTAAAACTAGACAGTATTTTACCTGTAGGACGCAGATATTACCAGCTTAGCGCGAATATAACTGAGCTTATATGGCCGGCTATAACGGATAGTATTTATTCACTCAGCATACACCAGGCCGCATGGGTCCAACTTCGTCACTAATTGATTCCCGCCAGAATGCCATAAATGGTGTTTAGCTGCTTTTTTCTAATTATTCTGATTGATTTCTTTTTTCACTAGTGGGTATAGGTTGATTATTATATAAAGCTGTCATTCAAGGGCGTATGTTAGTTCCCTGTTCATTTACTTTAAAGTGTATAGGGAAATCAAATAGATAACTCAGCTAATAATCTCTCTTATTGCATATGCAGATGGTCGTAAGACCTGGCCTCTAGGGTAATGTTCTTAAGGTGTCTAATGCAATAGGAGAACATGTCTGGTGTGTAATTTTTAACACTCTTTTGGTTGCTAGTCTAGGGATTTTCCAGGCACCACCTACCTATATGCCTGCGGTTTTGTTTTCTAGTGCTTTTGCACTAGAATCATAAGGTACGCTCGAATTTAAAATAAAAATTGAGTCAAAACAAAAACAAATGTCTCTCCTGATATATTAGTATTATACACAGACACTCGTGCGTGCGTGCGCGCGTGCGTGTGCGCGTTCGTGTGTATGTGCGTGCGTGCGCGCGCGTGCGTGTGTGTATTAAATGTATTTATTAGACTATACAACGTACGAAAAAGACCGAGTTAAAAGGAATCGTCAAAATTTCGTCGAGGAATGAACCTTTCCAATTCATCCATCCATCATATGACGTCATAATCAATTACGTGAAAAATAGGATGAGGTCATAATCAATGGTGTCATGAATGCCGTAGAAAAGTACGTTACGAACGCTTAAAGGACGTTTCCAGTTTATCCATCCATCATATGAGATCATAATCAACTACGTGACGTGGTATGATGTCTAAATCAACTAAGGCATGGATGACTCGATTAAGCCCGTCTTAAACGCTTAATCCGACACGTTGTACGAATTACTAATTGTCTTTACTATTTAATAAACATTCTGTCGAATATTTCGAAACTAATTTAACTTGGCGCTGTTGCTGCCATAGCCAGCAACAGCGCCCAATGAAATTAGTTTCAACATATTCAACAGCTAACCTGTATAGTATTCTGGAAATTGATAGTCAGGACTTCATATATTGATCGATCACAACACGAGCGAGATGTGGGTTGGAGCTTAGCCAGAGATGGGCGGACCATAGCTCAAACTAGAAAGACCCATTGCCGACGGGTTAATAGATAAACAGGTGAAATAATGTTGTGGGCGAGGACTGGAAGGAGAATACATTCAATACAAATTCAGAGCGGAAATCTCAATGAGCTACTGCATAAAATGAATAACAGAACAGAATGTGAACACACAAAACCATGAAATATATCCTACCACATTGTGAAGTCCCGTATTTGCAGTGACAGTGAATAGAACCCACAACCGACGAAAGCTCCAAACATCGTAGCCCACTAACGCTTCCACCACACCAACGCCGCAAGACGCCGTACGAATTGTATGTATTTACAGATGTCTCAAAGGTGGAAGCGATCAGGAATGACGAAAGCGGAGCTGTCGTTCTTATATTTCTAGATTGCATAAGTGGATCTATTTCAGGAACTAGGCAATGTGGTACTTGTTACTGACTCAGTGTCAACACTACAAACATTTTGCTCTGAAAGCGGTAACAAAACATTCGACGTCTCAAAAGAGAACTTCCCCTGCTCAATGCCGGAACTAGTATAGTACTACAATGGATTCTGAACCATGTATGTATATATTCGCTAGTGAAAATGCGGACGAACTGGCAAAGGCATGCACGTAGAGGTAGAAACCAGTCGCAGAGAAATTCAACTTTCCAGAGTATCCATCCATTATCTGACCTCGTATGACGCTCAGCGCGTGCATGATGACGTCACAATCTTTACGTCACAGAGGGTTCCATATAGACCGTCACCAAATCTCATATAGTCCGACACGTTGTATGAATCGTATGTCTTTGTAATTCTTTGCTATTTAATAAACATGCTGTTGAATATTTTGAAACGAATTTGACTGAGCGCTGTTGCTGCCTTAGGCAGCAACAGCTCCCAGTCAAATTAGTTTCAAAATATTCAACAGCTTACCTGTGCAGTTTTTTTGTAAATTGATAGTCAGGGTGTTCAGAGAGCGATCGATCCCAAAACGAGCGAGGTATGGGTGGAGCTTAGCCAGAGATGGGCAGGGCATAGCTAAAACCGGAAAGGTCCATTACACTGTCCCCTTTAGAGAAGTCGGGGCATATTGCAGAACAGATTGAGGACTGATTGGGGCTCTATAAACAAAGCTATTAGACAAGACCAGGGCTACATCAGGAAACAACAGACTGCTGTTTCCCGTATATTTCCCGCCTGATAATAGATCATCGACCTGCTAGCCTACCTAAAGTCTATTAGACGGGCAGGCGCAGACAGCTGCCAGTGAGGAAATGATGACCAGACGCCAAACCATCAGCGCGACATCTGCCTACTATTTAATGCCTTACCGGAGATGGACGCATAATGACGCAATTCATCTGCCCAAAGATTTTTTAAACACATTTTATTGTAATATCTGCACAATTTGCCTAAGTGATACAAATTTGATTTGTGGTCCCGTTCAGCATATCATGTAGAACATGTTTGATATGTTTGTGTGAAACGTTATCGTCAGGGGATTAAGGAAACGTATGTTAGCAGGCTTTTTTCCATGGTCAATTTTGAAATATAGCCACATTTCTTTGTCGAAATTTGTATTTTTTCTTGAATTTTGATCAAGGTTACCATGATAGACATTTTGTTTCACGTTACGTGCTAATATCATTTAAAAGCAGTTAGGTATAGAGTATGGGTACTATTTATTGGTTTATTCATCAAACTATCTATTCAGACCAATTTATTTAGTTCTACAGCACATTATTATCGCTTAGGCTACAGTACGGAGTTACCTCCATTGTTCACAAAGGACACATTCACATGCAAGGCTGTCAGTCATCTCATAATTAGGCAACAGTTTGCAATGACCTAACACTATCAACACAAAATGCCGAATTCCAAACTAAATCATAATTTAATGAATAGTGCGTTGAATATTGTGAATTTAATTTGAATGGAAACTGTTGCTGTCTACAGGGAAAAATATGTAGAAAGAGTAAATATCTTTGCTGAAGTATTTGAAAAACTAATCATTGAAATTAAAGATGTTTTCTCGCAAGGTGGTGCATTTGACATGTCATATCTACTTAACCTATATAAAACTTACCATATCGATTGTGGTTACCAAAATGCTAAATCATAAAGTGCACAGAGATTGAAAGATATGATTGAAAAGTACTTTGAGGGAAAGGTTATCTTTCACAGCATGCCAAAAGAATGAACCAGAACTCGCACACAGTAGTTGTGTTGGCGTAAAGAAAACAATGTGTAATATGAAGTGCCAGGTTGGAGTTGAAGCCATCGAATCCGATCTTACTGTCCCTGAGTTAGATGAAGATAAACTCTTATTATTCAGTGAGGTATTGAGTCTTAGAAATCTACTAGCAATGATGAAAGGAATTGCATTAAGTCCATGTATTGATAGTGCAGGGACATCTATGACAACGAAGCAGAACAATTAGTCCCTAATGATTTATACACATATTTATATCTTCTTGTATTAGGTATAACAACAGAAGATGTAAGTGAAGAACCTCACTTACACAAGGGAATGACGACAATTGCACAATATATTAGATATTCCGCTTCACATCCAATAAGTAAAACACCTAAGCATATTGGTGTATCTATTTCTTTAAAACACTTAACTGGAAGTAGGCAGGTCATAGATTTAGTACACGGCCAATGCCATTCAATAGGTTATGACGACGTGTCTAAGAATGAAGCTGCAATAGCAACTAAGGTTATATATGTAAATACGGCGATTCGAGGTGACTATTTTTACCAACCAATTTCATATCCGATGCCTGTTACCATGCTGCAGTGAATAACATTGATACCCATGTAGAGCCTAGGAGTGGAATGGGCACTACACACGTTCTCGGTAGTCTTATTTATCAAGAGGAAAGTAGAAATGAAAGTGTCCAAAATCTTCAACTATATAGAAGCAAGAGCCGTCTTGAGTGCCAAAACAAATTCAAACGAATTGCAGAGCTTCCAGTTTTGCTAGGAAAAGTTAACACAAAAAGTTGGTTTGATGCTGGAGGATTTAATATGTCACTTGATAGTGTCAAGTTTTGTGAGATGCCAAGCAAGACACTGATAGAATACACTCCAATTGTACCTGGTATACCTACCGAATGGAACACTAATTTATACCTGTTTAAATAAAATCGAATGCCAGATGCTGGCAATAAGAGAAGATGCTGTTACAACATTTGATTTGCAACTATACGTTGGTTCCCAGGAAATACGCTCATGAAATTGGGATGAGCTTGGCACCATGCCATTCGATTAGGTGGATTCCGCATTATGGAGCTGTTTTGGAAAATCATTGGCAAACTGTATAGTTCATCTAGGATTTAAGACCTCTTAGGGGAAGCTGGTGTGTTTGGCCCAAATGCAACGGCGGTGATCATGCTAGGTGGAATCTACAAACGGTGTACTCTTGTACATAAACTTATGTTTGAGGTGATATGAAGGTTTCAGTTCATTAGTTTCATTTCGTGGCTTGTACAGAACCACATGATCTCTAAGGAAGAAGTTTATACACTCGAAGAAGATTGTTTGAGAGTACAGACATGCATAAAATCTCTGCTGTCCGCAAAGGAATTCGATCCCATGGATCATGCACGTGTGGTGGAGAGTATTCAAACACATCGAAACAGGTTACAAGAGTACAGTCCATTGTATGAAGAATTTCTTGAATAAAGACAGAAATCTAAACTTACTTTTACTTTTTGGGAACAATATATGCAAGATGTTGGTCTAGGATTTGACTACATTGTGGCTGAAAGAGGAACGGAGTGGACAACTCAGATAACAACTCACAACTCAAGTGTTTTTGGTAAATTGCGTGCTATGCCTTTGCACATGACTGGGAAACCTATGCCCGTTGAAGATCCGTGTCCATCTCTGAGATGATGCTTCTCCCAGAAACTGCTCCAAAATATGCACACCAAATTTCTAGCAGGAAAACATGTTGTTACAAGATCAACGTTAACGTCGTTTAACAGTGTATGGTTTGAGCTTGGCCTAGAGAAAACTGTAGTTAAAGCCACAAAATCCAAAAAGCATGTATTATTGGATTTAGTAGACAAAGAGAGGCAACTATAAAATGGTATTAAACAGTCCATGAACGAAGCTCTATCCTTAGAAACTTTAAAATGATGTGTGGTATGAATATCATGGAACAAAGTGTACATTCTGATATAAAAAGTGCAACAATCATAAAAGATGATATTGACATTCAGAAGGTACTAGCTGTAATTATGGATTGATTTGGTAATCCAATTATTCTAGACATTGATGCTGAAATGGAAGAACCAGAACCGCTAACAAATATATCTACAAGAACAATCAGTCCAACTGATATTGAGCGAAAAGGCAATGATTGAATTCGTTGAAGAATACCGGGTCAAACCATTAAGTGCACCTATCAAGAGGCTCAGACTAAACACTTTCGCTAGTATTCTAAAGGGAAAGGAGATTTTTTTTCTCTAGAATCAGATCGTGGCCTGTCTGGAAGTCTAGAAGTAATATCTGTAATCAAATATGAACTTTCTACTATTCCACAGATTATGCAAGATTTAGAGATTGATGCAGCATCTTCACTGTATTCAGAAGGCTTCATGAACAAAATAAGAGACAAACAGCATGAAACAGGGGTGTTCATACATTTATATCACATGGTGTGTATTCAGAAAATATCATCAAGAGCAGAACACTTTTGGAGAACCTGTTGGTAGCCTTGAAATATTCATAAGGACTGCCTCTGCTGAATAAAACACAGTTCATGTTGTGTCAAATAGGTATGATCTAGCTGAATCAATAAAAACTGAGAAAAAGACATGGCAATGTAGAAGGATCACCAGAAATAAGTATCCATTGAAAACAGCATATTATACCTAGAAACATCAAAACATACCTTGCGAATCCTAAGAAGGACAATTTTAATCATTTGCTTTCACACAATGGCTATCTAGTACGCCTGGAGTTTTGAATCAGAATCAAGGGTTAATATTTTCACGAGGATGGAAGAACCATGAAAGAGTTGTTCTCGTCACATGCAATATAGTTGAAGAATTGGATGAATTATATTCATCGCAAGCCGAAGCAGATACCCGGCTCATATTACACACTCCTGATTCCAAAACAGGATTCAGCACTGCGATGGCAATCATATGATCTCCAAATACTGATGTACTCGTACTGGCGATATATTTTAACCATGAAATTTTCATCGAGGTGTGATTAAAAGCTGGAACAAAGAAAAACGTCTATTTTATTCCCATACATACAATCGCCGGGATATTAGGGAGACACATTAGTGCGTTGCTTTTGCCAGTAGCACAAGTTGTTTTAAAGGAAATGGCAAAGGGAAAGCGTTACATCTGATTAGAAATAACTCTGATATATACTCGCCTTTATTAGAACTCGGAGCATATCTTAATTTGACTAATGAAGAGAAAGATGCATATGAAACATTTATGTGTTCCCTTTATGCCCCAAATACTAACATTGAAGACAATCTAAAACCCAAGTTTATCCCCGTGCAAAGACAGTTTTACGCAGCATATTAATAGATCAAACTATCAATGCGCTGTCTGGAAAAATCATTGGTAGCAAATTCAAATCTTGATGGACCCTATTGTAAATGGCTGCAAAAAATCAGAAAATTGTTTCGAGCCAGAACTGATGGCACAGGAGGCGGTACCAATAGCAATTTCAAAACTAACTACATGTAAATCTCGTGAATCAAAGTATACAGCTTAAGCACATAATCAGGAATGAAATACACGCTTACATGTCTGTGTGATGGAAATATAGACGCGTGTATAAACATGGATGAGTCGAGTGACGACGACGTAATTTTTGCTGGTTTGACTGATTGATCTGACAGTGATTCTAATTAATGTTATCCAGTGATTTTTATGAGTGTCTTTCATCAAAATGATTGTACATACGTTTTTTCTGGTGTTTGATAAAATTATTCGAAAGGGATTTTTCGCGGGTAGAAATATAATCATGGTAGGAAAGTAGGATTTTCTTCAAATTTACCACTCTGGCAGCCATATAACATATTGTTCAGCATACTATATAGTAGTACCTACAATATGAAGCCTTCAAACATTTTCTACACGGTACGTTGAACGGAATTAATTGTTATGTCCCCTACAAGAAATACCGCTTAGTCTAAATGGGATGGGGGACAATTTCTAGCAAGTTATTTTAGCCCGCTCCCTACACACCTATTAGACAGCAGCGTATAATTAAACTTATATACACAATGTCTATTATATAAGTCAGAATGACAGGGCTGGAGTGGGGTGGGTGGAGGAGAGAGAGCGTGCTCAAATTTACCACACCCGTCAATAATGTTGTTGCACTCATCACGCGCATGTCAACGTGATGTATAGCCAAACCAGCCTACACGGACCACCAACACACGCGGGCATAAGACTGCGACCCTCGAGGCAGGTGAGCACAAAACCATGCACCCGTCACAAAGAATCACCACGTTTTGTCAGCAAAGGCTATTTGTCACTTAAAATAAATGACATTAAGTTACCATATGTTTTGTGAACACATCTTGGTGGCGCATGCGGTGGTGGCTATCGGCAGGTGTGGGCGCATAACCACATCAACATATCAACCTCATAATCACCATACATACACATATACAGAATATTCACATTTGACGCGTTTACAGATAGACAGATTATACAAAGAAACATACTTTCAATAATGTTAAAGCCTATTAGTTTTTCTTATAAAGTTATGCACTTTTCTTAGTAAATCTTCATTAATTTCAGTAGAAAATATATTATTTCCCCACAAGAAAATGTCTACGGAAATATCTGGCGTAATTTCATAAATGGAATCAAATAAGTCGCGGCTTTCATTTGCCCATCGTGGACGTTAAAAGATTATTGATAAGAGGTGTCTGGGCTTTGACAGTAAGAGCAGTTGGGGTGTTCAAGTAGCCGATATCTGTACAGATCACTGTTTAGCTGGCTGAAGTTATTTCTTAGTTTGCATGTTATGGTATTTTCGCGTTTTTTACCTAATGAATAGTATGTGCTGAATTGGTCTTGTACGTTTTATTAAGATTTTTGTAAGATCTGTTTTGAAAACCGAAACTGAGGGAGCTGATTTTAGTGTTCAGCAGGTTATACGACAATGGATCTTTCCAGTTTTAGCTATGTCCCGCCCATGTCTCGCTCGTGTTGGGATTGGTCGATCCACGAATTCCCTAACTAACAATTTCCCGAAAACTATACAGGAAAGCTGTTGAATATTTTTTAACTAACTTGACAACCTAGTCAAATTAGATTCAAAATATTCAACATAATATTTATTAAATAGTAAACAGATACAATTCGTACAACAGCGTATAGTCCGTCTTCAAATATGCGTTCGCGACGTACTTATCTACGTCATTCATGACGTCATTCTACACGTCACATAGTTGATTATAAGGCCATATGATGGGTGGATACTCTGGAAAGGCAAATTGGATAACATAGGGTATGAAAGAGTTTTTAAATATTTCAAGATGGTGGTTCGATGAAACAAAATCGTCAGAATGTCTAAGGGTATAGTTTGTGACATCACATACTCTTCTAGGAATTATATCTGTTATATAATCGGGGAAATCTCCTTGTACCATTTTGGTTCACGACGCTTGTGTTATGCTCGGCGTACACTTTTAGACGTTTTGCACAACCAGTCGTTAACCAGTTGTGATTTGAGCGTACATATTACGACTTTCGAGCTAGTCTTCAAGTATAAGCCTGGGGAAATGCATTTTATATGCTGGAAATATTGTTGTTGTAAGTTATAGGCCTAAATAGCGATTTTCCGCTACTTCCTGCCACTTTTTTGAGAGCGAGCGAACGAATGTGAGAGAGAGGAGGGGGAGAGAGGGATGGAGGGGGAGGGATGAGAGATAAGGAGAGGGAGAAGGAGATAGATGGAGGGAGGGAGAGAGGCAGAGAGGGAGGGAAAGCGCGTCATCAACTGCGAGAGTCATCAACACATTATGGGTGTGGTCAATAATTATGTGGGTAATAATTATATATTTGCCGTTTTCAACTCATTGCATCAGAGATGACAAAATTTGAGATTTGGCGGAAGAGACATTGCTTCTGGTTTCCTACAAATGTGGAACTTTTCGAAATGTATTGACACAGTGACACGTCACTCTGTGGACCAACTGACATACTGCATTTTGGATGGGATACAGTATGATCATATACAATGGCGCTGTTAAGAGCTAACCACAAACGTGCATGTGGTCGCATAATGCAAGTTTTCCTTAGAGGAAATTATTATTTGTAGCCACAAGCGTGTGGTGCTATAAGACGGAGGGTCGTAAAATAGCCAGGTTGTGTTCCAAAGGTGGCTGGTCGTTATGGACATGTTTTATAGTACCTGTTTCATCCAAAAAAGTGATAAATATTATATGACAAACATTGAAAATAAGAATATGACTTTACATGTACGAAGAGATTATTTAGATTCTGTGATTATTAAGCGTGTGACGCAATACGCTCTGCTGGTTGGTTTAGAACCGACCTACTCCTTCCAACTCTCAACTGACCGCCATACAGCTAAAGACCGAGTCGCCAACTAGTTGCAAATATCAAACATGTTTAATCTTCGGCAACTAGTCGTCAACTGGTTGGCGACTAGTTGTATACCGGCGTACATCTTAAACTTTCATATCGTTCAACTCCAAACACCTAGGAACAACTCACTACAACTCCGAGCAACTAGTCGGCAATTAGTTAAGTCTTAAATGTACGCCGGGAATAAGGGAATTATGCCAGTCTGTCTATAAAGGATTTTTAAAGGTGTTTACTTCGGTAAGGCTTTTAGAATCCCTGCGAGAGCAGCCATCTCAAACCTCACTGCCATATTCGAACACATGGCGCAAATATCCAGTTTCCTGCTTAAAGTATGCTTCATTGGCCTCATGGTAGATACGATCTTTGCAGCTTTCTTTGATATTTACTCTATATGAGTAGTCCATTTTAACCCGTTTGAAATAGCTACGCCAAGATACTTACTGCCTAAAGATATACATGGTCAGCTGAACGCAACCGAAGAAAAAGAAGAAGAAGACGACGTTGTCGATCGTTCGGTGGGTCGGTCGGTCAGTCGGTCCCACCACACACACACTCTCTCTCTCTCTCTCTCTCTCTCTCTCCTCCTCTCTCTCTCTCTCTCTCTCTCTCTCTCTCTCTCTCTCTCTCTCTCTGTCTCTGTCGTAGTGTGAATAGTTGTCCTAGAATCCGAAAAGACGTACAAAGCTCATAAGAGGCAGTCCCACAAAGGAATGAAAAACTAGCAAACTGCGCAAATGTAGGCCTTGTATTTCGCGAGTGAGGTGGTTGAAATACCCGGTACCTTATTTTCGCGGATCGTTCAAGCCAGTACACTATGCAAAATCTTGTCTAATTCATTTTTTACGCATCATATCTATGAATTAACAGAGTGGTCCATTTCTTGCTATGTCCGGCCCATTTTTATCTCTCATTTTCAACTAAGTTGAAAAAAGAAATTTTGGGAGAGGGGGTGAAATGTCGGCGCCGGCGTCGGCGTTGGCGTACGCTCTGGCTAAGCTGTTTTAAAATGACATTTGCACCCCTAAGGGGTCATTGGATTTTTTTTTAAACTTCACAGATGTGTTCTATACGATGCTTAGGACTAGTTTACATCAAAACTAGGCTATATCGATTTTTGGGATTTTTCTTTATTTTTTTTTCATATTATAACTTAGAATAATTTTTGTGTCCAGATTAATGTTATTCCTATGGTTAAGCTTTTTTAAAATGAAATTTGCACCCACAAGGGGTCGTCGGATTTTTAAAAAAAACACCCAGTCACAGATGTGTTCTAGGAACGCCGGGAATAAGGGAATTATACCATGCGTATATACCATGCTTAGGACTTGTCCATATGAAAAAGAAATTGATTTTCAAATTTGTAAAAAAATTTGGGATCTTTGAACTTTGACTATGTTACGCCTTATTTGTATCCAATTTATACTCATAATTTCTTGGATAATCGTTTTTAAAATGACATATAGCTCATCAGATTTTTAAAAAAACTTCAGAGATGTGTTTTAGGACTTGTCCACATAAAAAATGAATTGATTTTCCAAAAATTTCCATATTTTTTCGGCATTTGAGCTTTGATAATTTTATGGCTGATTTGTATCCAGGTTATATGCATTATGCTGTGGTTAATTTTTATTTAAATGACAATTTAATCAGCAAAGACTTGCTTTTGAAACTTAAAACCTTGGGGATGATTATACCTATCGGCAAGGATGGGCAAGGCACTTTTGGAATTTTGTTCTGACAACCCCCCCCCCCCCCCAACCCCCGGGCCCCAGGGGTCAGATGGTCAAAATTGGCCAGTAATTATCGATTGTAATGCAACTCCTCCTAGACCATTTCAGATAGAAACTCGAAACCTTGGAGATGATTGCACATATGGACAGGGATGTGCATGCCACTTTTGGAATTTGGCATAACCCCAGGGGCAGGGCCCTGGGGTGGGAAATGTGGGGCTAAAAATTACATTTGCCAAAGGTTGTCATGTCACATATCACTTTCAAGCCAATGATAAGTAGTCTACAGTACAAGGAATTATTTTGCTCTTGGGTCAAACTGAGGGTAGGGGCGGGGTCAAAAGGTCAAAAGTGGGCACCAATCGATTGTAACGCAACTCCTCCTAGACCATTTCACATCCAAATATATATTATGCTGATTGTTTTTGAAAATGTCTCTTCTTTTTTCAGACTATGAACCTTGCTTATGTTCGGACCATTTGCCTTTCAGTTTGCCCCAGGGTGCCAGTTCTCACTTCAATGACATCAGGTTACTCCTGAGCAGAAAGACTTTATGGTTCAGTCTCCAAGCTATGCTTGCCCGATGGGCTGTACCTTGCGCATTTTGAATCGGCATGTTGATTGTCAAATTTCAAAATGAGACTGTAACCGGTACTCCATCATATCCTGGGATGTACACTTAACATACAATACAGGTAAACTTTTTGCTATCTTCTGATACTTCGTGATGACTTTGGTATGACCCTAGGGGTACGGACGGCCCTGTGGGTGCGAAATATGGTGTAAAAAATGGAAATGTATCCAAAGGTGGCCATGCCACATCATTTTGAAGCCAATGATAAGTAGGCTACAGTACAATGAATTATTTTGATCTTGGGCCAAACTGAGGGTAGGGGCTGGGTCAAAAGTGGGCACCAATCGATTGTATCGCAACTCCTAGACCATTTCACATAGAAACATAAAACTTTCGGTATGTTTATACATATGGCCAGGGATGTGCATGACATATTGGAATTTTGATATCACCCCAGGGGCAAGGGTGGGTGAAATAGTGGGCAGAAAACAAATTTTATCAAATGTGGACATGTCACATATCATTTTGAAGCTTGTGGTCAGTAGACTACAGTGCACCAAATTATTTTGTTCTTGAGTCAATCTGAGGGCAGTGGTCAGGGGTCAACTGCGCAATCAAATTCTATATATGTACATAGCTTGGACATTATTTTTTCGCAGAATATTTATTCCAAGACAGACCGGGTCCTGCGGCAGCCGGATCCTGCGGTTACTTAAAAATGCGAGATATTGGTATCTTCTGATACCTTTTGTTAGCTAAGCTCCAACCTCCCTGTATCAGTGATGAGATCGGTCGAGCCGGAAATAACCAAGATACCATTATCAACGCAAATATACAGGGCATGTATGCTGTTGACTATTTTGAAACTAATTTCACTTGGTGCTGTTGCTGCCTACGGAAAATTACTTTCAAAATATTCAGCACACTGTTGATTAAATAGTAAAGACATAGAATTCGCACACTTGCCGGCTTATTCAATGTTCACGATGCAGCTAGAGGCGTCATTCACTACGCATTTTCATATATTTGAGTGATAGATGGGATCTATCCGTTAGCAATCAAAGCGATGCACAATTCATCATAAAACACCAATATATGTCTGCGCACTATATGTCGCATTTCAGCGTGAGAATCGTTATGCGTCAGATAAGACAAGCAATATACTGATGTGAAATGAATTAACCATTCCAGTTTTAGCTATGCCCCATCTATCTGTAGCTAAGCTCCATCCACGCTTCACTCGTGTTGGGATCGATCGATTCCTGAACTCTCTGATTATAAATTTCCAGAAAACTATATACGTAAGCTGTTGAATATTTTAAAACTAATTTGACTGGATGCTGTTGCTGCCTATGGCAGCAGCAGCAGTGCCCAGTCAAATTAGTTTCAAAATATTCAACAGCAAGTTTATTAAATAGTAAAGCCATACAATTCATACAACTTGACAGATTATTAATCGTTTAAGACGGACTAAATCGAGTCATTATGACGTAATGATTTTGACGTCATCCTACACGTCACGTCATTGATGAGGACGTCATATTGCTTATGGATAAACAGGAAAGGTCCATTCAGTACAGTGGAAATGTATGTCTAATACATGGGCCCTTTTCTACCTATGTCCACTCCTGCCCTTTTCTAGCCAAGCTCTGCCCACTTTGTACATGCGTAGGATTCGGTTTATGTACTTTGACCCGTGTATTACAAGAAATTCAAATTTCAGGATAATTATACAAGCAAGATATTCAATATTTTGAAACCAATTTGACTGTATGCGTCGCCCAATCAAATTACTTTCAAGATTTTCTGCAGAATATTTATTAAAATGTAAATCCATCAGACATACGTTTCGTACACATGATGAACTATTCCAGCATCAGGCCGGGGTATTTCTGTCAATTCTGATTGTGACGTCGGCCTACACGTGTCGTAGTTCATTATGACGTCATATACTTGATCAACAGATCGTATTCATCCAAGAAAAGCGTTACCCCACATGCACCTTTCCAAGAGACGGTCGTCAGAACATATTCCTGACGACCGTCTCTTCTAAAGACACGTGTGGTGTAGAGTTATTCTTAATATTGTCCCATAAATCAGTTGAATCAAAATGTAATACAGATTATTGAACTCCTTTAAAAATACAGTACGATTGGATACAAAATTTCGCTGAAAAAGCTAGCGTGTTTCACGGTTTTAGGGTGATGTCTACACGCAAAACACAGCCGGCGAAGGGTCAAGCCTACTCAGGGGATGCTAGTCTCATGTCAGATTTTGTAGTGAACCGATAGATGCATGGTTTATAGATTCCATATCATTCATATCCTGTCACATTCCCATATCTGTATCACAATCATCTGCTTTGTAATATCGCCTAAATGTTGAACAGTGACCGCCAACATTTTGTCACCTCAAGCGATAGAGCGTGATACCATGTGTGTTAGTGCCAATTTCTTGCATTCTTTATTATGTAATAATCATCTTGTTTAATATTTTGAAACTAATTTGACCTGTATAATTGCTTTCACACCACATTGGCAAACTATAGATGGAACCTCTATGACTGAACGCATATACCGAGGCAGACACGCTATGTTTTTTCTGATTAGATGAAAATTAAATCCATCATAGCCATCATAGGATGTAGAAATGTATCTACATTTGGCTACTAATGTCTGAACACCTTTCGTTGTCGGTACGATAAAAAGTTAAAATGTCAGGAATGGATTATGGATGACAAATTCTATCACCTGAATGGTTAGTATTAGATGAGGTTTTTTTCCTTTAAAATGGCGAGTGCTAGAGCCTATGTTCTAAAACTGAATATACCTAAATATTATCCACAGGCATTGCAAAAACAAAAAATAAAACATTTTGCTGAAAGATGTTTCATATTTTGGTCAGCAATATCTTACAACAATGTTGTTTTAACAAGTGCGCCCCTAATAATATAATAGGATGGAATTTAAGAATCTTGAAAATGTATATGACTTACTACTGAAGATCTTGATTTTTTAATTGCGACGCTCAGCTAATGTAAACCAGTGTATCTGTGTCTGTCAATGTGTTTAACATATCCGTCAAACCCGTCCAAAATCCGTATAGGCTTTACGCTTATTGTATCTGTTCAGTATTCTTATAACTGACTAAAATGCTGAAAACCTGGATGCAATTCTCATTGCGTGGTTGTCTCGATTTGCAATCAGATTACTAAAAACAGGTTGCAAACGACGTGACGTATTAGACGTTCGCAAGACTTTGCTAAGATCGCAGTGGTAGTCTGACTGATGGTAAATCGATTCTAAGATGATTGTAGATATTATATCAATTCTTAAGATGGTACAAAGTAGTAAATCGAGTCTAAGATAATCATATAAGCGCAGCGCTGACACGCCTCACAATTTAATGTGATATTTATGGCGCTAGTGGGCCTGATCTGCCGCTCAAAAGATTGCCAAAACGCTGAGGTGTCGCTCCTAGGCTATCGTCAAACGTTTGCTGCATGAACGCTCTGTTACAATGACAACACGGAATACGATGCTTCTATGAAATACCAAGAAGAGGCGGCTGACTTTATCAAACTGAAACGGTGCAACGATTTCAAATTAAATTGACAGAAACGTTAGCTTCGCAAAATAATAATAATAATAATAATAATAATAATAATAATAATAATAATAATAATAATAATAATAATACATTTACGCATACAATATAAATGTATGATCTACATCAGCTGCTATCCTATCAGGTTATTGAAAATGTTAAAAGTGTCTATTTGAATTTCAACGAGAGAGCAAAATTGCATCCCTCGGATGTTAGGTGAACACGAGCTTGCAATGATAGCTGTCCAGATAGATGCTCAGATTGCGCGCCATCTGCTATTTAAAGGACCCTGCCGGTATGTTTTCCGACCGACGAACACTGACGAAAATTGCCGAATCCAAAGCCAATTTGGATTCTAACATCATCGTTAGCCAATCAAAAGGCTTGGAACCTCTCGGCTGATCAATAAAAGATGGCGACCAATCTCGTTGGAACCGACACAGTTTGACGGATTTTCTGGCACCATTCTATAACAAACCTGTTTATGATGGATTGTCCAAATAGTTGATTCCTAGGATTTCGCGGATTCCAATATATTGTGACAATCCAGCAATAGGCAGTTCGTGAAGTGACGGTGATTTCATACTGAATTGTTTCCATTGAATGTGAACTTAAAATTATCCTTCTAAATTAAAGTTTTGGATAAATGGAAGGAAAAGCAACATCTTTAATTGAAATCTCCACCATTTCTGGAATCTTTGGCCGCTCCAGGACAGTCATCTCGATCTGCTCAGCAGCTCCAAAACTTCCGCAAATGGTGTGCTCAATTACAATGGGTATCTTAACTGCACAAATAGTGGACTCAATTTTGCGACAGGTTTCTTGTCTGTACAACATGTACATCGTTTCACATAGCGCAAGTTCGCCCTTTAACACAATAACAATATTATTAGTAACATAATCACAAAAACCCTTACATAAATCATCATAGTATGTACATTAATAGAATCAAGCTCGTTCAAGTTCAGTTCCTGTAATGGTTGTAGAGTAACATATTTGACCTCTTTAAGGTTCACCCATGGTTCTCTCCTCAAGTGCGCAATTATTCTTGACTCATTCATCAAACTCTGAACGTGGATCATTGGAAAATTGACCATGGTATCTAATAATGCGTACTTGTGCCGATACGCAATGATCTACTGAAATCCCCAACCAAATCCACTATATACACACACCCTTGCAGATCCAACTGACACGTTCACCAAATGTTTGCAGTATGACATCAGTATTATCAATTTCGAAAATTTTACTAGTAGTATCGTTGGATTGGGTCAATTTAACCTTACAATCTTTACTAGTAGAATTTGACTATAAATTGACAATAAATGGTAAGTGGTTTCCGTCCAGTAGTAAATTTGCTTTACAGATTCTAGGTTCATTTCCGTAACATTGTTTTGGGCTAAAATACCATCCAGTTCTAGTGCTCAATCCTACACTAAGTGTGGATAACATGAATCTGTATAAAATGGCAAGGCTGACTAAGTGGCATTGGCCATGAATGAACACCATATTCAACATAATTTTCATTATCTTCGCGTGGTATGGTTGCGACGTAATTCGATGCTTGTGTGTCACTCCATAAGGGTCTAACGATAATATTTTGGTAATACCATTGATACCGTTTCACCAACTGAATTTGCACATCGATATACTGACAGATATCGCTAAAGTTTTCTGGGCTAAATAGTTTTAATCGACATAGCTTGAGAGAGCAGTCTGACGTCTAAACTTCAATCTCCCTTCATATTAAGTAACTACAACGCTTTCTAATGAATCGACTAGGTGACCAAACTGTATCAAAAGTATAACGTTTCGCCAACGTTGTTCTAAATTTCTTTCAAGGTCGATCATTTCGGTCCGTTAGTGATACTGGCTCCAGCTTTAGAGACACGATTAATGTGTTGACGATTTACGGATATTTCTTCAAATGCAGTTTCATATGCTTCAATATCACCTGAGGTCGCCACTTTAAATAATTTAGATGCTAAATCACCAACAATATTTAGTAAACCATGGATAACTGGATGCATCCGTATAGAGGGTGTGTTTAAATCAGGATACAGTTAGACAATGTCACTACAAAGAATATTCTTTAAATTGTCAAAGGCGTTTGGTCTTCAGATCCCTAATGAAATCGACTGTGTTTCTTGGTGAGATCTACTAAAGGCTTTACAATGTCTGCATAATTCTTAATGCATCCTCTGTACTATCATGTTGCACCAAAAATTGATCGAACTTTAATAACGCCTTGGGGTGAATTCATCTCCCTAATGACATTGACCTTTTGACTCTGAGGAGATGTTCCATTCGTAACGATTTGATATCCTAAGAGATCAACAGATGGACTAGCGGTCACACTTTCTACGCTTCAATTGAAGAGAGTATTCGCACAATTTCCGCATCGTCATTCTTAGGTGATTTACGTGATCATAAGGATTTTCAGAGATGACGATAATATTGTAAACAAAGACATACATGATTTTCCAGTTTATTTTTGAAAGACTTCGCACCTGAGTTGCAAACACCAAATGGGACACGCGGGTCCACTGGGTCCTTTGTGTCATACGCCTGCAGGGGCTGGCGATCGCTTGTGGGCAGGGGTTGGCTATACATTACACTGGGCTGCTTGTGACGGGTATGATACTATTATTAACTCGTGTAGTAATTTTGAGATCTATCTCCCTCTCTCTCATTTTGATTTATGTAAATATAAATTGTGTATATAAGTTTAATATATGCTGCCGTCTAACAATTCTGTAGGGAGCGGGCCAAACTAAGTTGCCAGAACTTGTGTCCAATCCCATTGTACAGATGCTACAATAAAATATGTTTAAAATAAGTGGTTGAGGTTCAGGTTGTTGTTCACGTTGTGGTACACCATTTTGGTCAGTTTTTTGAATTTTAACAAATATTACTTGATGAATGAAAGTGAAAGTTCAATAAGCTAGCTGCTTGTAATGAATGTTCTGATACGGAAATAGGTATCGTGTCTGGATACTCCGACTATACTGTAATGATTAATGATAGCTAATTGTATCAGTACTTACAATTTTGCATTAAAACCCGTCCAAAATACGAATCTGGATACAAACAAATTAATTCTATGTTGAACACACATACAATTTTTGTTATTGTGGCGCCTCTACTCCGACAAAAACTATCTTTGTCGTGCTTCCTACGACGAAACCCCAATGAAGAAATCGTGGCAGCGATGCAAATGCATACAAAGCCAATCAACGGGCTTGGCACCTCTCAGTTGATCAATAAAAGATGGCGGCTAATCTGGTTGGAACCATAGAGTTATCTATGCCAGCTACAGACATAGGTAGCGCTGCAATTTTGTCTAGCAGGCAGCTGTCTTAAAGGCGGCTTTAAGATGGCAAAAGGAAAGATGCTCGCTATTAGCTTAAACGCAAAAATAACACGCGTGTTTCATACACTACGTAGAATTTTTACGAACAAGTGTGAAAGGGGAACGGGAATTAACATGTCACTGGTATGTACGCATTCTCTTTTATAATAGGGATCAATTGTAGCTAAGTAAACATACATATACCAGTTTTCGTATGAGAGATACTGCATGTTTTCCACTCGCAGTCTATCGTTATTCAGGCTTTGCAATTAAGATGAGCAATTGGCCAACAGCGGTAGTGATCAATAGACTCTTCAAACCGTACTTAGTATTATGTTATCTATTTTGTTTACTGACAGCAGTGTATTTAAAGCCTTTGTTTGACAAATTTGATTAGGAAAGGTTTAATTCTCTCAAATAATGGCCATTTACAGACCAAGAGAAGACAACTTTTGACAAATCTTGTATTAATATCTTGCGAGAATTCACTATCACTACACACACTCATTCACTGTCTGGTTCTCTCTCGCTATCTATTCTCACATGCCTTGTGGCGCGTGCATTACATCTACAAGGCGCTTGATAGTCACAGCTCGTCCCTCCCAAGGGGCATTAGCTGTAGTGGTTCAACATGTTACAGAAGACATTCATTCTCTCTCTCTCTCTCTCTCTCTCTCTCTCTCTCTCTCTCTCTCTCTCTCTCTCTCTCTCTCTCTCTCTCTCTCTCTCTCTCTCTCTCTCTCTCTCTCTCTCTCTCTTCTCTCTCTCTCTCTCTCTCTCTCTCTCTCTCTCTCTCTCTCTCTCTCTCTCTCTCTCTCTCTCTCTCTCTCTCTCTCTCTCTCTCTCTCTCTCTCTCTCTCTCTCTCTCTCTCTCTCTCTCTCTCTCTCTCTCTCTCTCTCTCTCTCTCTCTCTCTCTCTCTCTCTCTCTCTCTCTCTCTCTCTCTCTCTCTCTCTCTCTCTCTCTCTCTCTCTCTCTCTCTCTCTCTCTCTCTCTCTCTCTCTCTCTCAGATTTGTCTCTCCTCTATAATTGTAACGCCCCCATCCCAGCATATTACTATAGTTGTAATGTAAATATGACAGCCTTGCAACAATGTGATGATGGTGTAGTTCGCTAAAGTAACTACTGTTTTCCTGATAAATTGATATTTTTCAATTGATACATTCTAAGTCATTGAGATACATGTAAAATTCAACATTTTCTGCTAATGGTTTGTAATATACTTTAAAGTATGGACAATTTAAATATTGTCAGGTGTGATACACTCTTGCAAATTATTAAATAATGTTCAAAATATAGACAATCGTGGCCTGCTAATTCTGTCATTTTTCTGCAGAATTTTGCCATTTTTTAAATGGACACTGATAAAAATCTGTCTGGAAATAGGTAAATTAGGTATGGAGAAAGTATGGAATTTCTGCAGAAGGCGCATATGAACATCATTCTGGTGAGGAACGCAGTTTTATATTTATATTTAGTGTTTTTACTGACGTTTCATTATGCTATGACATTATGATGATTAAGTAAGTAGAATTGCTGATATGCACTGTATGAATGTGTTGTGCTATAGTTCAGGTGCAAGGAAGTTGCTGACGGAGAACTACTGTTTCCAGTAGGGTATAGCCGTCACTGAAGATGAAGCAAGTGGAAAGCTGGATGTATCTATTGATCTTGACCACGGGGTTCATATAGGGATCGTGAAAAACCTGGACAGTCAGGGAATATTAAAAGTAAAATTCCAGGCCTGGCAAACCTGTAAAAGCTGTACTTTTCATATAAGTCATGGAAAAGTGATGAAAAATCATAAAACCACTACTGTGTAGAATTATGCTATAAAAATTGTCGTGACAAAAAAAGAAACGCTGGCAATAGACCTACCATCTGAATGCATCTAGCATGTTTAGATTTCAAATGTGTATGGACACTGTGGCCATTATTATAACCACAACCAGAGCACAGGCTAACCCTTGGACAGTTTCCATTTATATGTCAAGGGATCATATTTGAAAATTTACCACTCGAATGACTGACTCGGTAACAGAACCAGTCATTCCAGTGATACATTTTCAAAATATTTTGCAGATTCTCTCGGATTCAGCGGAACCTTTGCTTTTCTTGACTACTAAATGGTTGAACATGATAAGTAACCGTTTAAAAGGTAATAATTTGTCAGAAAAAACTAAATATTTGTGCTTATCAAGTGTTCTATTACAGGACAGAAGGATATTTTTGAAAATGTACCATTTAAAAAACTCTTGGTTAGCAATTTATGGGCTCCAGTGGTAAATTTTCTAAATTATGATCTCTGGGCCTACAAATGAACATTCATCAAGACCTATGTGACTTGAAAACTTATAAATATCAGGGGGAAAGTCAGTACAATGTCAGGGAATTTATACATCAAAGCCCCTAAGAATGGTAAACCCTGTATATTGTTATAATGTGACGTGGTTTTGTAAATAAATCAAATTGTATTTTAATTGTAGTAATGGTATAATGAGATATAACACTATAGCACTTGACAATGATGGTAAATATATCATTTAAAAACAATGATAATATACAAAGAAACTGTCTTTGTCCAAAATCACTTTATCGCCAGAAATGTTTTAATTTACACATTGCAGGTATGCTTCCAAATTCAATTTCAAAGCAAGCACACAGGTAAGCTGATGACTATTTTGAAATCAATATGACTTGTAGCCGCCATAGACAACATCATTTGAACCTTTGATGATCAAGATTTGTCAAGAAAATGTTTATTGTATGTCCATTGATTCATATGCCAATAGCGGGTCGTTTTTTTAAATTACCGCTAGATATTCTAGAATGACTGGCTTGTTTAATATCGAGCCAATCATTCCAGTGGTAAAATTTCAATTGGATATTCCTTCAGACCACTGCAGATTATGTAAGGGGACGATGGTATTGCGATCAAGTGTGTGTCCGGAGCTGTATCTCGAAAACTTCTTATCTGCTTTGGCTCAACTTTTAGCACGGCCCGGGAACTTGCCGGGCAAGAGGATTTCCAGGCATATGTGCCGCATAAAAACTGGGCCCAGATCGGATCAAATTGTGGATCTATGGATATCTCGGAAACAGCTGGTCCGATTTGGCTTAAAGCTTAACACTTAGGATTCCACAACTTTTAATTATGGTCTGAAAAAATATAAAAATCTAGAAAAGAGAGGGTGAGGGTCTGGAATCTCTGATTTCTCTTGCTTATCAGGTTATTATTTTTAATAAATCTATAAATTGTTCTGATCCATTTGTTTGTTCCTAAGATATTTACCAATTTCAGCCATGCATACCAAGATTGAGTACCATTTTAACAACTTTATTATGTTAAATATTTTGAAACTAAAGTGATTGAAAACAAAATATTCAATAGTTAATAGGGAAATCTTTGAGTTTTCACCAATACAGTGATTGCCTTGGTTAATCTGTAAATCTGTTTGTCTGTCGGCTTCCAGCCTTGGTTTAAACGTGATTTATTTTTGTTCAAATGGGAGCACGATAAGACTTAGAGTCTTATGCCCGTGTCTCCCATACACATACAGATTATACAAAACATTTTTACAACAAAATGGCGGATAATCATAATAATTTAATTAATTGTAGTCTGAGGTGGGGGGGAGTAGGAAGAAAGACCCCGAGAGAGAGAGAGAGAGAGAGAGAGAGAGAGAGAGAGAGAGAGAGAGAGAGAGAGAAAGAGAGAAGGAGAAAGAGAGGGAAAGGAGGGAGAGAGTGTGAGAGATAGAGAGAGCGAGGAATAAGATCAAATGAAAAAATAGCAGAGGTGAGCTCTAGGTGCTGCCTTCGCCCCGACCTGTACGTGTTGGGCTGCTGTCCTTTTACTCCTTAAACTATAAGTTCGCGAACGGGAAGCTGCTGAAAGCGGTTGGTGTTAATTATATATTGACATACCGTATTACAGACCAGTTTGTTCATTTCCAAGTTGGCAGTGTAAGTCCCGTATAGAAGCTGGTTGACCGTAAGATTAGCAAGAGAAATATCGTTCAAGGCAAGCTGATTTTGAAAAACGACTCTTTGCTCGTTAAAAATCGCACAATGTAAGAGGTAGCGGTTTGTAGATTCATCATTGTGCCCACAAGAACAACTGGCAGATTCCGACAGAAAGTTGTCAAATAGATGTCGGTTTAAAGAACTACAACCATTTCGGAACCTGCATAGCATTATGTTGGCAAACCTCGGGCCTACGTAATACCACTCAGGTGGTTGTTGTATGGGTGACATAGCCCTGCGTTTGCTTTTAAATTCTAGAAAAGTGACAGAATCTCTCACCGGCACAGGAAGCATATTCCAGGCGCGGACGGTTGCTGGGAAAAAGGATCCATAGAAGAGCTCAGTACGGCAGAGGAATGGAGTGAGTAAATTTGGATAACGGATATTGTAAGGATTTCGTGCTTGGGATAGTGTGGGAAGATGGCTGATCAGAACCTCACATGTCATCCCGTTAATAATTTTAAATAGAACATCGTCGTGTCGTG
>CM067360.1:97317808-97364872 GCA_034401795.1 Chaetoderma sp. LZ-2023a | reverse complement strand
ACACGACGATGTTCTACTAAAGTCTGAACACCTTTCGTTGTCGGTACGATAAAAAGTTAAAATGTCAGGAATGGATTATGGATGACAAATTCTATCACCTGAATGGTTAGTATTAGATGAGGGTTTTTTCCTTTAAAATGACGAGTGCTAGAGCCTGTGTTCTAAAACTGAATATACCTAAATATTATCCACAGGCATTGCGAAAACAAAAAATAAAACATTTTGCTGAAAGCTGTTTTATATTTTGGTCAGCAATATCTTACAACAATGTTGTTTTAACAAGTGCGCCCCTAATAATATAATAGGATGGAATTTAAGAATCTTGAAAATGTATATGACTTACTACTGAAGATCTTGATTTTTTAATTGCGACGCTCAGCTAATGTAAACCAGTGTATCTGTGTCTGTCAATTTGTTTAACATATCTGTCAAACCCGTCCAAAATCCGTATAGGCTTTACGCTTATTGTATCTGTTCAGTATTCTTATAACTGACTAAAATGCTGAAAACCTGGATGCAATTCCCATTGCGTGGTTGTCTCGATTTGCAATCAGATTACTAAAAACAGGTTGCAAACGACGTGACGTAAGAGAGGTTCGCAAGACTTTGCTAAGATCGCAGTGGTAGTCTGACTGATGGTTAATCGATTCTAAGATGATTGTAGATATTATATCGATTCTTAAGATGGTACAAAGTAGTAAATCGAGTCTAAGATAATCATATAAGCGCATCGCTGACACGCCTCACAATTTAATGTGATATTTATAGCGCTAGTGGGCCTGATCTGCAGCTCAAAAGATTGCCGAAAACGCTGAGGTGTCGCTCCTAGGCTATCTTCAAAGGTTTGCTGCATGAACGCTCTATTACAAACACAACACGGAATTACGATGCTTCTATGAAATACCAAGAAGAGACGGTTGACTTTATCAAACTGAAACGGTGCAACGATTTCAAAGTAAATTGACAGAAACGTTAGCTTCGCAAAATAATAATAATAATAATACATTTACGCATAAAATATAATGTATGATCTACATCAGCTGCTATCCTATCAGGTTATTGAAATTGTTAAAGGTGTCTATTTGAATTCTAACGAGAGAGCAAAATTGCATCCCTCGGATCTTAGGTGAACACGAGCTTGCAATGATAGCTGTCCAGATAGATGCTCAGACTGCGCGCCATCTGCTATTTAAAGAAACCTGCCGGTATGTTTTCCGACCGACGAACACTGACGAAAATTGCCGAATCCAAAACCAATTTGGATTCTAACATCATCGTTAGCCAATCAAAAGGCTTGGAACTCTCGGCTGATCAATAAAAGATGGCGGCCAATCTCGTTGGAACCGACACAGTTTGACGGATTTTCTGGCACCAATTCTATAACAAACCTGTTTATGATGGTTTGTCCAAATAGGTGATTCCTAGGATTTCGCGGATTCCGATCTATTGTGACAATCCAGCAATAGGTAGTTCGTGAAGTGACGGTGATTTCATACTGAATTGTTTCCATTGAATGTGAGCTTAAAATTATCCTTCTAAATTAAAGTTTTGGATAAATGGAAGGAAAAGCAACATCTTTAATTGAAATCTCCACCATTTCTGGAATCTGTGGCCGCTCCAGGGACAGTCATCTCGATCTGCTCAGCAGCTCCAAAACTTCCGCAAATGGTGTGCTCAATTACAATGGGTATCTGAACTGCACAAATAGTGGACTCAATTTTGCGACAGGTTTCTTGTCTGTACAACATGTACATCGTTTCACATAGCGCAAGTTCGTCCTTTAACACAATAACAATATTATTAGTAACATAATCACAAAAACCCTTACATAAATCATCATATTATGTACATTAATAGAATCAAGCTCGTTCAAGTTCAGTTCCTGTAATGGTTGTAGAGTAACATATTTGACCTTTTTAAGGTTCACCCATGGTTCTCTCCTCAAGTGCGCAATAATTCTTGACTCATTCATCAAACTCTGAACGTGGATCATTGGAAAATTGACCATGGTATCTAATAATGCGTACTTGTGCCGATACGCAATGATCTGCTGAAATCCCCAACCAGATCCACTATATACACACCCCCTTTCAGATCCAACTGACACTTTCACCAAATGTTTGCATTATGACACCAGTATTATCAATTTCGAAAATTTTACTAGTAGTATCGTTGGATTGGGTCAATTTGACCGTACAATCTTTACTAGTAGAATTTGACTATAAATTGACAATACATGGTAAGGGGTTTCCGTCCAGTAGTAAATTTGCTTTACAGATTCTAGGTTCATTTCCGTAACATTGTTTTGGGCTAAAATACCATCCAGTTCTAGTGTTCAATCCTACACTAAGTGTGGATAACATGAATCCGTATAAAATGGCAAGGCTGACTAAGTGGCATTGGCCATGAATGAACACCATATTCAACATAATTTTCATTATCTTCGCGTGGTATGGTTGCGACGTAATTCGATGCTTGTGTGTCACTCCATAAGGGTCTAACGATAATAGTTTGGTAATACCATTGATACCGTTTCACCAACTGAATTTGCACATCGATATACTGACAGATATCGCTAAAGTTTTCTGGGCTAAACAGTTTTAATCGACATAGCTTGAGGCAGTTTGACGTCTAAACTTCAATCTCCATTCATATTAAGTAACTACAACGCTTTCTAATGAATCGACTAGGTGACCAAACTGTATCAAAAGTATAACGTTTCGCCAACGTTGTTCTAAATTTCTTTCAAGGTCGATCATTTCGGTCCGTTAGTGATACTGGCTACAGCTTTAGAGACACGATTAATGTGTTGACGATTTACGGATATTTCTTCAAATGCATGTTTCTATGCTTCAATATCACCTGAGGTCGCCACTTTAAATAATAATTTAGATGCTAAATCACCAACAATATTTAATAAATAATGGATAACTGGATGCACCCGTATAGAGCGTGTAGGGTGTGTTTAAATCAGGATACATTTAGACAATGTCACTACAAAGAATATTCTTAAATTGTCAAAGGCGTTTGGTCTTCAGATTCCCAATGAAATCGACTGTGTTTCTTGGTGAGCTCTACTAAAGGCTTTACAATGTCTGCATAATTCTTAATGCATCCTCTGTACTATCCTGTTGCACCTAAAATTGATCGAACTTTAATAACGCCTTGGGGTGAATTCATCTTCTTCTTCTTCTTCTTCTTCTTTTCGTTCGCTGATCATACCGCCAGTCCTGTAAGTGACTATCGGCATGCTCATAAGCGTTAAGTGCGTGGATCCATGGTTTATTAGAGTGCGCCGTGCGGCCTGGAACCTCCGTCTTCAGCACTCGAGGTTTCTGTCAGGGTTACCTCACCCTTACGTCCTTTAGTCGCCTCTTACGACACGCAGAGGATACGGAAGGTGTATTCTAAGCCCCACCTACAGGGCCAGGGGGGGGTGAATTCATCTCCCTAATGACATTGAACTTTTGACTCTGAGGAGATGCTCCATTCGTAACGATTTGATACCCTTAGAGATCAACAGATGGACTAGCAACGTCACACTTTCTACGCTTCAATTGAAGATAGTACTCGCTCAATTTCCGCATCGCCATTCTTAGGTGATTTGCATGATCATAAGGATTTTCAGAGATGACGATAATATTGTAAACAAAGACATACATGATTTTTCCAGTGTATTTTTGAAAGACTTCGCACCTGAGTTGCAAAAACCAAATGGGGCACGCGGGTCCACTGGGTCCTTTGCGTCATACGCCTGCGGGGGCTGGCGATCGCTGTAGGCAGGGTTGGCTATACATTACACTGGCCTGCTTGTGATGGGTATGATAATATTATTAACTGGTGTAGTAAATTTGAGATCCATCTCCCTCTCTCTCATTTTGATCTATGTAAACATTAATTGTGTATATAAGTTTAATATATGCTGCCGTCTAACAATTCTGTAGGGAGCGGGCCAAACTAAGTTTCCAGAACTTGTGTCCAAGTCCATTGTACAGATGTTACAATAAAATATGTCTAAAATAAGTGGTTGAGGTTCAGGTTGTTGTTCACGTTGTGGTACACCATTTTGGTCAGTTATTTTGAATTTTAACAAATATTACTTGATGAATGAAAGTGAAAGTTCAATAAGCTAGCTGCTTGTAATGAATGTTCTGATACGGAAATAGGTATCGTGTCTGGATACTCCGACTATACTGCAATGATGAATGATAGCTAATTGTATCAGTACTTACAGTTTTGCATTAAAATCCGTCCAAAATACGAATCTGGATACAAACAAATTAATTCTATGTTGAACACACATATAATTTCTGTTATTGTGGCGCCTCTACTCCGACAAAACCTATCTTTGTCGTGCTTCCTACAACGAAACCCCAATGAAGAAATCGTGGCAGCGATGCAAATGCATACAAAGCCAATCAACGGGCTTGGCACCTCTCAGTTGATCAATAAAAGATGGCAGCTAATCTGGTTGGAACCATAGAGTTATCTATACTAGCGACAGACATAGGTGGCGCTGCAATTTTGTCTAGCAGGCAGCTGTCTTAAAGGCGGCTTTAAGATGGCAAAAGGAGATGCTCGCTATTAGCTTAAACGCAAAAATAACATGTGGGTTTCATAGACTACGTAGAATTTTTACGAACAAGTGTGCAAAGGGAACGGGAATTAACATTTCACTTACGCATTCTCTTTTATGATAGGGATCAATTGTAGCTAAGTAAACATACATATACCAGTTTTCGTATGACAGATATTGCATGTTTTCCACTAGCAGTCTATCGTTATTCAGGCCTTGCAATTAAGATGAGCAATTGGCCAACAGCGGTAGTGATCATTAGACTCTTCAAACCGTACTTATTATTATGTTATCTATTTTGTTTACTGACAGCAGTGTATTTAAAGCTTTTGTTTGACAAATTTGATTAGGAAAGGTTTAATTCTCTCAAATAATGGCCATTTACAGACCAAGAGAAGACAACTTTTGACAAATCTTGTATTAATATCTTGCGAGAATTCACTATCACTACACACACTCATTCACTGTCTGGTTCTCTCTCGCTATCTATTCTCACATGCCTTGTGGCGCGTGCATTACATCTACAAGGCGCTTGATAGTCGCAGCTCGTCCCTCCCAAGGGGCATTAGCTGTAGTGGTTCAACATGTTACGGAAGACTCTCTCTCTCTCTCTCTCTCTCTCTCTCTCTCTCTCTCTCTCTCTCTCTCTCTCTCTCTCTCTCTCTCTCTCTCTCTCTCTCTCTCTCTCTCTCTCTCTCTCTCTCTCTCTCTCTCTCTCTCTCTCTCTCTCTCTCTCTCTCTCTCTCTCTCTCTCTCTCTCTCTCTCTCTCTCTCTCTCTCTCTCTCTCTCTCTCTCTCTCTCTCTCTCCAAAATATAGACAATCGTGGCCTGCTAATTTTGTCATTTTTCTGCAGAATTTTGCCATTTTTTAAATGGACACTGATAAAAAATCTGTCTGGAAATAGGTAAATTAGGTATGGAGAAAGTATGGAATTTCTGCAAAAGGCGCATATGAACATCATTCTGGTGAGGAACGCAGTTTTATATTTAGATTTAGTGTTTTACTGACGTTTCATTATGCTATGACATTATGATGATTAAGTAAGTAGAATTGCTGATATGCACTGTATGAATGTGTTGTGCTATATTTCAGGTGCCAGAAGTTGCTGACGGAGAACTACTGTTTCCAGTAAGGTATAGCCGTCACTGAAGATGAAGCAAGTGGAAAGCTGGATGTATCTATTGATCTTGACCACAGGGTTCATATAGGGATCGTGAAAAACCTGGACAGTCAGGGAATATTAAACGTAAAATTCCAGGCCTGGTAAACCTGTAAAAGCTGCACTTTTCATATAAGTCATGGAAAAGTGATGAAAAATCATAAAACCACTACTGTGTAGAATTATGCTATAAAAAATTGTCGTGACAAAAAAAGAAACGCTGGCAATAGACCTACCATCTGAATGCATCTAGCATGTTTAGATTTCAAATGTGTATGGACACTGTGGCCATTATTATAACCACAACCAGAGCACAGGCTAACCCTTGGACAGTTTCCATTTATATGTCAAGGGATCATATTTGAAAATTTACCACTCGAATGACTGACTCGGTAACAGAACCAGTCATTCCAGTGATACATTTTCAAAATATTTTGCAGATTGTCTCGGATTCAGCGGAACCTTTGCTTTTCTTGACTACTAAATGGTTGAACATGATAAGTAACCGTTTAAAGGTAATAATTTGTCAGAAAAACTAAATATTTGTGCTTATCAAGTGTTCTATTACAGGACAGAAGGCTATTTTTGAAAATGTACCATTTAAAAAACTCTTGGTTAGCAATTTATGGGCTCCAGTGGTAAATTTTCTAAATTATGATCTCTGGGCCTACAAATGAACATTCATCAAGACTTATGTGACTTGAAAACTTATAAATATCAGGGGAAAAGTCAGTACAATGTCAGGGAATTTATACATCAAAGCCCCTAAGAATGGTAAACCCTGTATATTGTTATAATGTGACGTGGTTTTGTAAATAAATCAAAATTGTATTTTAATTGTAGTAATGGTATAATGAGATATAACACTATAGCACTTGACAATGATGGTAAATATATCATTTAAAAACAATGATAATATACAAAGAAACTGTCTTTGTCCAAAATCACTTTATCGCCAGAAATGTTTTAATTTACACATTGCAGGTATACTTCCAAATTCAATTTCAAAGCAAGCACACAGGTAAGCTGATGACTATTTTGAAATCAATATGACTTGTAGCCGCCATAGACAACATCATTTGAACCTTTGATGATCAAGATTTGTCAAGAAAATTTTACCTACAATTTTTGTTTATTGTATGTCCATTGATTCATATGCCAATAGCGGGTCATTTTTTAAATTACCGCTAGATATTCTAGAATGACTGGCTTGTTTAATATCGAGCCAATCATTCCAGTGGTAAAATTTCAATTGGATATTCCTTCAGACCACTGCAGATTATGTAAGGGGACGATGGTATTGCGATCAAGTGTGTGTCCGGAGCTGTATCTCGAAAACTTCTTATCTGCTTTGGCTCAACTTTTAGCACGGCCCGGGAACTTGCCGGACAAGAGGATTTCCAGGCATATGTGCCGCATAAAAACTTGGCCCAGATCGGATCAAATTGTGGATCTATGGATATCTCGGAAACAGCTGGTCCGATTTGGCTTAAAGCTTAACACTTAGGATTCCACAACATTTATTATGGTCTGAAAAAATATAAAAAATCTAGAAAAGAGAGGGTGAGGGTCTGGAATCTCTGATTTCTCTTGCTTATCAGGTTATTATTTTTAATAAATCTATAAATTGTTCTGATCCATTTGTTTGTTCCTAAGATATTTACCAATTTCAGCCATGCATACCAGGATTAAGTACCATTTTTACAACTTTATTATGTTAAATATTTTGAAACTAAACTGATTGAAAACAAAATATTCAATAGTTAATAGGGCAATCTTTGAGTTTTCACCAATACAGTGATTGCCTTGGTTAATCTGTAAATCTGTTTGTCTGTCGGCTTCCAGCCTTGGTTTAAACGTGATTTATTTTTGTTCAAATGGGAGCACGATAAGACTTAGAGTCTTATGCCCGTGTCTCCCATACACATACAGATTATACAAAACTTTTTTACAACAAAATGGCGGATAATCATAATAATTTAATTAATTGTAGTCTGTTAGTCTGCATAAATGTGTGGATGTTGAGTGTGAGGTGGGGGAGAGTAGGAAGAAAGACCGAGAGAGAGAGAGAGAGAGAGAGAGAGAGAGAGAGAGAGTGAGAGAGAGAGAGAGAGGGGAAAGGAGGGGAGAGAGGGTGGGAGATAGAGAGAGCAAGGAATACGATCAAATGGAAAAAAGCAGAGGTGAGCTCTAGGTGCTGCCTTCGCCCCGACCTGTACGTGTTGGGCTGCTGTCCTTTTACCCCTTAAACTATAAGTTCGCGAACGGGAAGCTACTGAAAGCGGTTGGTGTTAATTAAATATTGACATACCGTATTACAGATCAGTTTGTTCATTTCCAAGTTGGCAGTGTAAGTCCCGTATAGAAGCTGGTTTACCGTAAGATTAGCAAGAGAAATATCGTTCAAGGCAAGCTGATTTTGGAAAACGACTCTTTGCTCGTTAAAAAGGGCACAATGTAAGAGGTAATGGTTTGTAGCTTCATCATTGAGCCCACAAGAACAACTGGCAGATTCCGACAGAAAGTTGTCAAATAGATGTCGGTTTAAAGAACTACAACTGTTTCGGAGCCTGCATAGCATTATGTTGGCAAACCTCGGGCCTACGTAATACCTATCATGGGGTTGTCGTATGGGTGACATAAGCCTTGAGTTTGCTTTTAAATTCTAGAAGTGACAGAATCTCTCACCGGCACAGGAAGCATATTCCAGGCGCGGACGGTTGCTGGGAAAAAGGATCCATAGAAGAGCTCAGTACGGCAGCGGAATGGAGTGAGTAAATTTGGATGACGGATATTGTAAGGATTTCGTGCTTGGGATAGTGTGGGAAGATGGCTGACCAGAACCTCACACGTCATCCCGTTAATAATTTTAAATAGCATAGATAATCTAAGAAATTCACGTCTACTTAACAAGGTTTCAATGCATGTTTCTAAGTACAGGTCTTCAGTGCTCGCACTACGTGTCATTCCACATACCGTTCTTTCTGGATGTCCTCTAACCGAATTACAAGATATTGTGGAATATTATCCCACACAACATCTGCATATTCTAAAGATGGTCTAATAAATGTTTTGTACATGATCTCGAGACATTTACGGTCTAGAATATATTTTAGACCTTTAAGTAAGGAGAGTTTGTGTTGAGCGTTTGCTATGAGATTACTCACATGGTTAAGCCAATTCCCTTTATTATTAAAGGTAATGCCGAGGTGTTTATGATCAGTTGACGGTAGAAATTCAGAATCTTTGAAGTTGATTGAAAAGGATGGGGGCTCGTTGCGCAGGGAAAAAATAGAGATGTAGTTTTCGAGGCATTAAACTCGACGAGCCACATGTTTGCTCAATGCGTCATGGTCAGTAGATCGTAATCGAGTGTGGTAGTGTGTTCTTTTAGATAATCTGACATTACATATAGGCACGTGTCATCAGCAAAAAGTCTAATATTATGAATTATATCGCTGGGCATGTCATTAATAAAAACTAAGAATAACAAAGGACCAAGCACAGAGCCTTGTGGCACTCCAGCATGTAAACGAAGTAGGGTGGACTCATTGCCGTTTATAACTACTCGCTGGTATCGGTTTCCAAGATAATTTTCGAACCATGCAAGTAGATTTCCACAGATACCAAAATTCCTAAGTTTCTGTAGGAGGCCGCGATGCCATACTCGATGAAAGGCTTTAGATATATCGAAGAATAGAAAGATTATTTCCTTTTGATCGTCAAGGGCTTGAGTAATATCAGTGTAGATATCAAGCAGTTGATTTACTGTAGAATGTGATGGAAGAAAGCCAGACTGATATAGAGTGATATCGTGTCTAATATAGTTAGGTTACATTAGCGATTTTCCAAGAAATGGGGAACTGCGCACTAGAAAGTCAGTAATTAAAGAACTGTGCTAGTATTGGGACCAATACTTGTTGGCTCTCGAATAAGAGTTTCGGACTTAATTTATCCGGACCAACAGCTTTAGACGTGTCCAGATTGGACAGTACATCGAAGATGTCAGTGTTTGATATTGTAATTGAGTGGAGAGTTTTGTCCGTATACATAGATAGAGGAGGTAAGATGGCATTAGCATCGTCAATATTGGCGATGCTAGAGAAGTACCGGTTAAGGAGGCTTGCATTTTCTGAAGTGTCGTAAGAGAATGAGCCGTCATCGCGCTTCAGAGGCGGGTTTTCGCTAAAATTAAAGTTAGTATCACATAGGAAAGTCCTGCATATTTTCCACCACTCTTTAGAACCTGCGCGTCCATGCCTTATTTTTTCAGCTAATTTTTTCCTGAAGTTTTCTTTCGCTGTTCGGACTAATGTATTGATGAGGTTTCTCTGTTTTTGTAAGTTGGCCACGTCTTGCTCTCGGTTAGTTTTTCTTGCTTTCTTGAACAATTTTTCCCTGACTCTCATTTCGTGCTTTATTTTGCTGGACATCCAGGCTTTTTATAGTTATAGTTTTATTTGGGATACTAATACTAGCAGCGGCGATAATGTTTGTAGTGATTGTCTGACACCAAATGTCGACGCCATTAACATCGGAGATGTTGTTCCAGGGTGCGTTAGTTAAGTGATCCCTGAATAAATCCCAATCAGCTTTCGCATAGTCCCATATATGGCGAGTGTATGTTTTACGGTTAGGTATGGAGGATGATAAAACCAAATATACGGGAGTATGATCACTACAAAATGGCGCAAGTACTCCACTCTCTTTTACTATTCTGGCACATCTGATCATAATTGGATCAAGTAATGTATTTGAAATGGGTCGGGTTGGTTCTTGTATTAACTAGTGGAAGCCAAACGTAGATATGATGTCACGTAGATGATGCTTAGATGGGTTGAGAAGATCGTCGTTAATATCGCCGAGTAAGACAAGATTTTTGTTTGGCTTTAAGTCGCGAACATTCTCAATATTGTCGGTGATAGTTTGCCATTTGTCAACACTTGTGTTAGGCGGCCGGTAGATTACACACAATAATAAACCAGGACGGTCGTGAATCTCGATCCATATCATTTCAATGCCACGACATTTATATTCAATACGACGGGTAGTTGCCATGTTGTTAGAGATATAGACGCACACCCTCCCCACGGCTGCTGACGGTCCATCCGATAAGGCTCCTGGAAACCAGGTAGTTTGATTAAGCTATTGTTAACATTATGGGTAAGGTGGCTTTTAGTAATGGCAATGATGTCAAAGTTGGACAGATTAGCCTCGATAAGATGTATTTTATCTTTGAAGCCGCATACATTGAGGTGGACAACAGACATTCTGAACAGTTAGTAGGGCCTGGATTAGTTTCTACATCGCCAGCCAAAGAAAGGAGAATGTAAATTATTAAACAGGTCAATACATTACTCAGGTAATAATTAAGAAGGAGTGGTAGGAGGGCTGTGTAAATTCCTCGAAGGCGTCCAAATATTTCTCGCAATGGAGGTGGGGTAGCTCGATGGTGCTTGGGTTTGACAGAGTGGCAGTTAAAAAGCCCAATAGCCGCACGGTAACTTGCTATGTCATTATCCATTTTCAATTGGGTAAATCACCGATGGCCATTTGCACGTGCGGCAGTAAGGCAGAGGCAGACTTGAAAGATCAACATATAGAGCTCCATAGATAGTAGGGAGAGGGTGGTAGGAGTAAGAGATAGGACAGATAAAGAACATCAAGGAATAGAGGACAAATAAAGACAGAGTCATTAAAGGATTAGGTGGTAATGTAAGGCGCTTGTGGAGTAATAGTGAGAACCATTGACTGTTGTGGAGAATCTTTCTTGAGGTGCTGTGTTGTATTCAAACAATGATTGGATTTGGATGATGGCCTAATCTAGTGTGGCAGAGTGGCTCAGGGCAATAATAAATATAAACTGTTGAGTATTTTGGAACAGAGTCGACGGGGACCCGGTGCTGCATCAGGCAGCAAAGTCCTCCGATCAAAATATTAAACAAGAAATCAGTTGTTGCACTGATGATATATTGGTGAAAAACTAGTGTGCTCAATAAACACAACATCTGCAGAAAGAAATGCACTGTTCAATTCAGAGTATTATTCCAAGGCCGCGGAGACCTCGACCTTTGACCTCGTGACCCCAAACTCATTGTGGTGCATCCCAATGACATAGGGAAGCATATATCCAATTGGTCCCAATATGTTGAACCAACGTTGAGATATAAGACAATATGTGGAGCCAAACGCAAAAAGCTCAACCAAAGAAAAAAAACAAAAAACCATGACCTTATTCGAGGTCACAGTGACCTTGACCTTTGACCTCATGATCCAATTGTAAGTGAAAAATTCTAACCACCAATAGTATGATTCATGTATTCTACTGTTGAATATATAATCAAAATTCTGGAAGACGTCCGGTGCAGCCTCGTGCATCAACAGTCCCCCGACGAGTCAGATCCAAAATATTCGTGTAATAATTCTAACATTTCCGTTGTAGGCCTGCAGTTACTAGTGTATACGGTTGAAATTGGTAGGCTGTGTTGTATTCAAACTAGGCTTGAATTTGAATGATAGCCTAGTCTAGTGTGACATGTAGTTCAAGGCAACAATAAATGTAAACTGTTGAGTGCATGGAGCAAAACAAAATGGAGCCCGGCGCTGCCACAGGAAGTCATGTATTGTGACTAGTAAATATACACCAGATCGAATAGTGAGCCGGTGCCGTCCCATGCAGCAATGACTTCCAGTCAATATGTTCAGTAAATAACTCATAGCGTTGTAAGCTGGTTGGATGTATAGCGCATCGAAAGAGGACTCCGCGTCGGCACAGGCAGCAACGGCTTCCAGTCAAAAATGTTCGGCATAATATTTCATGCATTGTAAACCGTTGAATATACAGAAATCAAGTGGGGACCCGATGCTGCCCAAAGCAGCAGCGGATTCCAGTCAAAACAATTTTCGACAAAAACAGTTTATGCATTGTAAGCTGTTGAATATACAGTGAGAATTTTGAAGGGAACCCAGTGCAGTCCCGGACACCAACAAATTACATCCAGAAAAGTTGGGGATACTATTTCTTACTTTGTAGTTTTACCGTTACAAGTGTGTACGAATGAATCGGGGTGCGTGAAATTAAGGGAAGTGCGTTACCAGGCCATAGTATAAAGGTAGCAGTTTATGATTCCAGCCTTGGTTAAGTTCTTGGTAATGGTTTAAGCTCTGCATATATTGTCTTATATCAGGAACCGATAATCATATTGAAACTAAATTTGGCCACATGGTTACATTATTGTAACTAAATTTGGACACCTAGTTACCCTGAGGTAGTGCAATGACAGTGAGGTCACAAGGTCAATGTCATCGTGACCTTGGGAAATATTCAAGTTTTTTCTAGTTAGGTTATTCGTTAAGTTTTCTGTAAATTAACTCTACGTGTTGTCTTATACCTCCGGTTTTCTTTAACCCATTGCAACCAACTATGGACACATGGTAGTACATATATCAAGAGAACGCATAATAACTTGGTCTGGCAAGTATGGTGATGTATCCAGTCTTCAATCAAACTGTCTTCATTCATGATTTTATTCATGAATACTCATTATTTCCTTGTATGTGCGTACACATACGCAAGAGCAAAATGCCAAAATTCTTGCTAATATTGCATCAGTGTACCTCTCATGTCTTGTTTCCGGATCACAATGTCAAAATGGCACATGAGAGGGAGCTGGAAGATGTAAACTAACACTCATTTTGTCTACATGGAAGCTTTTTAAATTGGGTTTGGTGGACGTAGCTAGGGTTTTTGTGGGGTGAAGAGACGGCGCAAGACTCCACCTGAAAGCTTGAAAATTGTACTGGTTAGCTTGGGGATGCAGAAGACTGGGCAGCCATTTCTCATATTTTCCCATGATTGGTGCTTTTTTGAGGGGGTCGGTGGTGGTGGATGGAAGGGACAAGGCAAGGGGTGTTGCCACAATAGGGCCTAATACATTTATCATAATTGTTGAGGGTTGGGGGTGTGGTGGTAGTGGTGACTTGTCCTCTGTTCCGCTGATTATATTTAAATATATCAGAATCCATTTTGAAAACAATATGACTAAAAGTTACTTTTTAACAAAAGTTATTTCAAAATATTCGGTATCATTTTAAGGTAGCTAAATATAGAACCGGTTGAATATTTTTGAAAATATTTTGACTCTCAGGAAGCTAAAGTTTCCAATCTAAGTTTTTAAAGTAAGCAGATTCCTCTCTACACTTTAACACATGGTTACCTATGTTGATAATATTATGCCTATATAATGGGAGGTATGGTAAATACGAAGGTTGCTAACCATTTTGAAAATGATTTCGCTGATTCTGGTACAAATATCCCTGAAAATCGGGGATTATTTAAAACAATTGTCCATCTATATATGTTCCAAATTTAATTTTTTTAAATCGCAATTAGTTTTTACTCAACAGTTCTTTGTTTGTTGTATATCGAAACATGGTATCGAGCGACAACAGTAATGACTATTTTGAAAGGAATTTCGTTGAAATGAGGGATCTACTTGATAAAATATATTTTAAGGTGCCTGAAAATCGGGGGTTATTTAAAACATAGACCCTTCTATATATGTTCCAAATTTTATTTTAAAATCTCCAGTAGTTTTTACACAACAGCGGTTTTAGACCTGGCATATAGCAACAACAGTAATGAATATTACTGACTATTTTGAATATATGTTCCAAATTTTATTTAAAAATCTCAAGAACATTTTACGCAGCGGGGGTTTGTTTGTATACATAGAGCCGCCAGCCTGGCTGAGCGCTAGACGTCGAGAGCAATAGTGGAGTATCCGGCGAGCTGTCTCTAGTGGTTGGAACCGACTCAGTTTGACGGATTTTATGGCACTTTTTTCTAACAAACCCTTTATGATGGATTGTCAAAATAGTTGATTCCAAGGATTTCGCGGATTCCAATCTATAGTGACAATCCATCTACAGGCAGTTCGTGAAGTGAAAGTGATTCCATCCTGAATCGTTTCCATTGAACATTCATGTAACAAATTCGTTACAATCATCAGTGTATAAGAGTTAGTGCCAGGCGGAGTTTACGCAACACAGTCCTTCACGTATTAAGCCTCATTCTCGCAAGTAGTTTTCGTGCATATGAACTAAAACAGGACAGTAATAACCCTGACACAAACCGGTTCTATCTGAAATGATGGAAGCAATGGTTGTCTTTGAGCTGCACCACATTAGTGCATATCAACCCACAACCATTACATCCACCCTTCACCACTGATGCCATGTATGTGACACGATAGCACACACCGTTATGTTCAAATGATAAATTGTATCATAAACGGCTTGTTTCTGTAAGACTTTATGTCGGTGCCAATTATGAACAGCCATTTTCTGTCTCATTTGTAAAATAAGCATCTGAACCAATTATGAATAGCAAATCGACTGCATTTGCCTGACCGAATAATGGCCTATCATATAAGTCATTATTTCGGCAGACCCCATGCCAATCGATGTACTATATATAGGCCTACATGTATACTAGCGTGTTGTAACGTTGTCCGCGTATCTGCGCGTACGTCCGAATACCATAATCCAAAATATAACATCCACAATTTGTAAATGTAGTTGTATGTAGAATTTATCGCAATTAGACGCCATACATCTACTGGTGCGTGCAAGCGTGCAAGTATCAGGCAACACCAATGCACAAACGTTGCAATAACTAATAGCAACCATAAAAATGGAAGTGGCGTTTAAAACGTCTTTTATGTAATATATTATAATCATGTCTCCAATATAGCGGAATGTTCAACCAGAACGTCGGTTGAACTGACATTTTACAATGCCATGCTTTATACGACCGGTTCGGTCACAAACAGGATCAGCACTATATTGGGTTGTCGTCGCGGTACAAAGTTTAACACCTAATTCTATCGGTGGTGAAATATGCCTATATACTATGCTATGCATACACATTCAAGATACGGGAAAACCATTTAGAACAAACTACTACTACTACCGCACTACTGCTCCTGCTACCGCTACTACTGCTGCTACTGCTGCCGCTGCTGCTACTGCTGCTGCTACTGCTGCTACTACTGCTGCTGCTACTGCTGCTGCTGCTGCTGATGCTGCTGCTACTGCTGCTACTGCTGCTGCTACTGCTGCTGCTACTACTGCTGCTGCTGCTACTGCTACTGCTACTACTGCTACTACTGCTACTACTGCTACTACTACTGCTACTACTACTGCTGCTACTGCTGCTGCTACTGCTGCTACTGGTACTACTGCTGTTACTGCTGCTACTGCTGTTACTGCTGCTACTGCTGCTACTGCTACTACTGCTGCTACTACTGCTACTACTGCTGCTACTGCTGCTACTGCTGCTACTGCTACTACTGCTACTACTGCTACTACCGCTGCTACCGCTGCTACCGCTGCTACCGCTACTACCGCTACTACTACTGCTGCTACTGCTGCTACTGCTGCTACTGCTGCTACTACTGCTACTGGTACTACTGGTACTACTGGTACTACTGCTGTTACTGCTGCTACTGCTACTACTGCTACTGCTACTACTACTACTACTACTACTACTACTACTACTGCTACTAAGCTATTACTATTTATATAGAGAACTATTCGCTACCGACATAAATGTTATATTATATGTTAGTCATATGCTGTGTAAAACGGCCCGATTGTGAATAAAGAATCTGAATCTGAATCTGAAGAACTTTCTGCTCGTACTCACGGCGTGGTATCTGCCACTGTCAGTCCTATTAGTCGTAACTCATTATATCATTTTCGCCAGCCAGTGTGCGGTAGGTCCAGGGTCTTTAATGGACCTGTGTAGTTTTAGCTATACCCCGCTCATCTCTAGGTAAGCTCCAGCCGTACTTTGCCTGTCTTGGGCTCGGCCGATACCTGAACCCACCGTCTATCAATTTCCAGAAACTATTCAAGTGAGCTGTTGAATATTTTGAAACTAATTTAACTGGACGCTGATGCCGCCTATGGCAGCAACACACCCCCACCCCGAGTTAAATTAGTTTCAAAATATTCGACAGAATGGTTATTAAATAGTAAAGACATGCAATTCGTACAACGTGTCGGAGTATTAAACGTTTAACGCTGACTAAATCGAGTCATTAATGCTGTAATTAATTATGACGTCATCCTACGCGTCACGTAGTTGTTTATAACGTCATATGACGGATGGATAAACTGGAGACGTCCATTGGCTGATGGTGTTGAAGGCCTGTGTCATGCGAATAGCCGCATTGTGACTATCCCATGCCTTCCGTAAGGCTCAAGATACAACGCTAGAATTTCAGCGCTGTAAGCTTTAAACATTTCCTCATAGCAAAATCAAAAGCAACATATTTTCTCGTGGTCACTTATAGACAAATTAACATATGCTACCAAACTAATATATTGTATAGATAAGATATAATGACGTCACCGTGTGGTCGCAAATTGGGACAAATTGTTATAACTTGTTGACAAGGTTATGCGTTATTGTAAATAAAGGCTAACAAAATTTGTGTATGCCGTTTATTAATTACTCGTGCAATCAGACAATGAACTTTAGACAAGTGCTTCTAATCCACATTGTCGCGCAAGCCGTCGTGACGTAGTGGGCGTAACGATTTAACCCTTAAAGTTCCAGTGTCTTAATTTCAAGACAACTATACAGGGAAACTGTTGAATATTTTGGAACTAATTCTACAGGAATCTGTAGCTGCCATAGGCAGCAACAGCTCCCAGTCAAATTATGTTCAAAATATTTAACATAATATTCCTGAAATCACACAGAATGTGCTGTCCCTGGAGTGTGGGATTTAAAAGATGTATGCCTTGAAACCATTGTTATATGTGTACGTGAGTGCGCAGATCAAAAGGCCATTAGTGATGGTCCTATCTTAACATTGATCCGATTACATTTCAGTTAGCTTACCGCAGCCTGTTTATTAACTCTTAATCCCAAACACCCCGCCTCCACCCCGCACCCTCCCACCCCACACCCTTCTCCAGCCACACCAACATACCACACCGCCATTTCACCCCACCCCCACATGCGACTTCCACCCACCACGATCACAATCTAGTGTTATCATCATCAATCTGTGATCTCAAATTCGATCTAATTAGTAATCAGCGAGCATCTTCTTCATTCAACGCACAGATTGAAACATTTCATTTGTATCTATAACAGTGTATGTTCCGTAATAAGTATATATTGTGCGGTGATAATTCTCATTGTTTACTCTGACTACTCAGTTGTTGTAGCCAAAAACACTAATTCTAATGGATTTTTAAAATGTTTAATTGATAATCTCGTTTGTTTGTTTGCTGATTGCTTAACTGGTTCATTTTACACGTGATTGATTTATTGATTGACTGACTTGATAGATTACTGTTACATACGCGGATCGATCGGTCGGTCGGTCTTTGTAAACACGTATTGAAGGTCAAATACCATGAATGTAGATTTTAATTTCTGGCCAAAGGCACTCTCGCGAGAGTGTGATGTTTCAAACGAGAGTTTGTATGATTTCGCGAAGGGTTAAAATACGCGTGCGGACAAAGCCATTGTATGTAATCATACATACAAAGCTTCCTAGTACCTTTAAAACGCGGTGACATAAATCGACGCACAAATACGCATTCTAATGAGTTTCACCCATAGCAAACTCATATCTAAGCTCTTCCCATAGCTCGCTCGTGTTGCGATCGATCGATCTCTGATTCCCCCGACTAACAATTTCCAGAAACCTACAGAGGTAAGCTGTTGAATATTTTCAAACTAATTTGGCTGGCTGGTGTAGCTGCCATCGTCAGGAAAAGCACTCAGTCAAATTAGTTTCAAATATCCAACAGCTTACCTGTCTAGTTTTCTGGAAATTAATAGCTAGGGAATTCAGAGATCAATCGATCCTAACACGAACGAGGTGTGGTTGGAGCTTATATAGAGATGGGCGGGGCATAGCTAAAACTGGAAAGGTCTATTAAGCAACGCAATGCGTATTCGCGGTCTAGTTCTCCCGGCATGTAGCTCTTTGATGTTTTCGATCGCCCGATTGGCTCTGGCGCTAGTATCTATCGCCGGCGAACTGTCTAGACATATTTAAGATTTTCTGAGTTCTTTCCAATTGTATTGTTTTGTAAATATAATGCTTCCCTAATTTGAAAACTCATACACGTACACGGGGTCGAAATTTATGTATAAACATTATTATGTACTAATAATACACCGTGAACATTATATTACAGCAAAAATACTGACAATTTCCAAATTTAATTATATCTCGGAGGTAATGCATCTTTAAATGTAGAATAGATCTCTAATTCTAAATACTCGGGAATCGTTAAAATATGTGTTGCACAAGCGTGTTGGTGCAATCGCTCCGCTTTGTGCATTATTGGTTAATACAGATGAACACGTTCCGGCCACCATTTTGAATATATAATTAGGTAGAGTAAGAACTGAAGTAAACAAACACACGCGTATCGGCTATTAAATATCATTGTTTGAGCTAGGGTTCACACAGTTCTCAACATAAATTGCATGTCCTATACAGATCGCATATTAAATATACAATTCCAAAGCACGTTAACTTTTAATAGGATTATATAATTTATGATCTATGATGATCTATCTAGTCTAGCCGTAGGAGCCAGTTTTGGTGGGTCAACCTGGAAAATATTCCCAACTAAGATTTATTTTGTGTCCTTCGATTTGTAACGTCACCCAGAATCACATACTAAAAATCCCCATCGATCCCTTTTGGGCGGAATCTTTGGCGTGGGTTTTAATTTGAGCATGTTTTTGATTTAAACAAATTTTATTTTTCTGTTAAAGTGGGAACACATTAAGACGTATCTTATTAGTGTGATTCCCACTTGAGTTATGTACATTCTATTACTAACAAGAGGCGGTTACATAGGTATAAAATGTATATAAATTGACGGCATTATACAGTATGTAAGTTAAGGAAATATACTGAGATAGACATATAGAGTGGGACGGAAAGCGTATTTCGTGAAGAGTTGGACAAAGATAGAGTTTAGATGGCGGTAGGAAGAGGATCGAGGAGATAAAGTCGAAAGAAAAGGAGGCAGGTTTCCGCTGGCGCCTACCAATGTACTGATTAGTAATGTTTACTAGTGTTTACATCGTGAGGTGGGCGATTATTATAGGAGCACGGGGTCATAGTTCAGTATCATAACATCATTATTGGGATTTCACTTAATATGGCAGCTAGTTAGATCATGAGGGTATGTGTGTGCAGACGGCGGGAAAGAATAGATTAAGAACGGACGTGTATTATTTGAAACATCCAGTATCAGCAATGTATTGGCAGAGGATTGTGGATATTTGCATATTTGTGTTCGGACCGAAATTCTCATTGCCAAAAAGGAATTCTTTAGCTGTTTTTATTTTCTTCTCAAACCGCTGTTATAGCTATCTTAAATCTATGTTCACGACCTTCTTTAAAATCATATCTAACATCTCATTTGTTGTATTACCCTTAATAATGCATTATTAAGGTGTCTCATGAAAGATTTAATTTGAATTTGAATTTGAATATCTGGGTGTTTATAATTTCTTTAATATTTGTTCCAGGATAAATTTAGAATACTCGTTATCAAGTAAATCAAACGTCATTTCTGCGAAGCCATAACTATACAAAGTGTGTATAATGACTTGACTTCATTCTTCTTCTTGAAACAATATAAAATACACGTGTTTTTACATGCCTTAATACCCCCATCCCACTAATTAGACAGTTCGAAGTGTGGCATATTGCCATTTATTGTTATTGATTTAAAGTAGCGAGTCATTGGATTTGGTTTTATTCAGTTTAATTAATTAAGCAATTAAAAGAATTTTGTGGTCATATTCACTCGGCACCAGTATCATTGATACGATGAACGGTATTGATTCTACTGATAGTGGCAGTGACTGTGACCGTGTTATGCACGAGGAAAACGTCGTGATCTGCTTGCAGCCGTTTGAAAAATGCGACCCTCCAATTCCTGTGAGGAGATAGGGTCTCGAAACACTAATCCGTTTCAGTGATATTCGAAATGATGAAGAACTGCATCGGTATATGGTTAACAAGAGTGACGCTACACCCATGGGCAAAGTTGTTGTTCATGCTGGCTATAGAGAGATACACTGACCCCAGGAAAACCAAAGTCGAGTTGCAGGAAGTGGCGCCATCCCCCCAAAAGATTACGATCATCTACTCCGCATCAATTTGACTGGAACACTGATTGCCTCTTATATGGGGAAGAGGCGTAATAGATAGATAGCATCCAGGAAGGGATGTTATCAGGCCTGTGCAGACATTAGAGTTAAGGAAAAGTACAGAGGAACAATGTGACAGTAGGTCCGATCCCTGGTCCCTTGAGATCCGCACTAGCCTCGAGAGTTGTATAGAATTAGTTTCAGAAAAACAGTTTATCATTAAGTTCATGCGCACATTACCGACATCACAGACCGTGGCGCGACCTGCTGACGACGAAATGGGACATTGGTTTGAGGTTTTGTGCAATTGGCTAGAAAATGTGTGTGAATTAGAATTATACACAATTGTTGATCTTCATGCGATGATGGTGGAGTTAGCAGGTGGTGCGGCTGTATTTTGTCTGGATTAAGACATTGATACGAAAGCTCAACGAGCATTATGGTGATCATGTATTTTTCGCTGAAGTATTGGGTAGGAACGACGTTGTTTGTTTTCATCATATGGCAAATTACATCATCAATGAAAAGTGGTACACCGAAAGGCATGAGAACTCTGAACAAGAGGCCAATCGAATCGTAACAGCTGCTGCATGAATTATACGTGAAGAAGTGCGAGAAACAACTTTCACTTCCCTCAACTGGGGATATTGGCGATAGGGAACACGGATATAATTTCTGACACCATGTCTTCGTACCCTCGTCGAAAAAATGATACCTTCACGTGGTGTCAAACAGAGCTGTATAGGTCAAGTAATTCTACAGGCTGTGAAGCCTAGAACTGTGATCACTCCAATATTGTTCGGTTTAGGAGTAGAGATGGACCATGTTTTCGGATCGAGATGGCTTATTGATGAACTTCATCAGTTAGGATTTTCAATCTCATACATATGATGAAGTAAGTCGATACAAACAGTTAGTTATGCAACAGGACATCATAGAAGATGTGTGTCCTCCACCAGACCAAACGTTCACACTCACTGGGGTAGGTACATTCCATGGAATGGGGGTGGGGTGGGTGGGGGGGGGGGTCATAGCAATGTATTCTCAACCTCTTTGTAGCAACTGGGCATGCACATTATGCTAAGTGTGCTCGTCTGTATCTTCAGGAAATGCAGAATCTACCTACTTCTCACACATGGATGCATAGGAAATTGGTAGAGGAAGGCTACCATATGGTACGAAGAAGTGATCCTCTTGGTCTGGACTGTGGACTGATCTTATTATAGAACAGGTTTGGATGAGGTCGCTGAAATGCTGTGATGGGTTTACTCGAGCAAGGAGCATGACGGAAAGCATGAGGCATCAGTGGGTCCACGCTTTCACGCGCGTGCTACTGTGCATGATGTCATTCAAGTCTGACTGGGAAGCGACACGTTACGAGCGATCAACATGTGGACATTGGAAGAACTAGACGTGGCCACGAGTTGCTAGACATGAGGGAAAGTATGGAGTGGTTTCAAGTGCATGACCGGTTTGATGTCAATATCCCACAACTGCTATCTCTCAAAATATGATCTGGGTAGAAAACACCCATTTACCGATCAGCCCGTCCACTAAGAGGGATGAGTGGGGTGGGGGTGTTTTGGGGTTTGTGGGTGTTAGATTCAGATATTTATTTTATCAGAAATTAAACACCCATCAATTAATTAAACTAATTTAACTTGCGGAATTAACCCCTTCACCGACAAATGGCTGACAAATTCTATCATCTATGATATAAAACCTAAAGACGTGCATATTCACAGAAAAATGCTATAATTGTATAATTTTAGAGGCTAAAATTGCCCGGCTAGATGTAATGAAACGAAATAAATCTTAACATATGATAATTCATTGCGTAAAAATTAATATCATTTTTAAGTTGTGAAATTAAATTAGAGACAGGAGTCGCAAATTCAATTTCGGAATTTAAAATATTGTAATAATTCATATGGAATGAAATCATCATATGTTAATATTTATTTCACTTCATTACATTGAGATACAGAAATTATGCCGCTAAAAGTACACAATTTAAACGATTTCATTTTCATGCATTTAGCTGTGAGTATGTACCTTTAACCCGTTGAATATTTTGAAAAGCCTAAGGCAGAAACGTCTTCCAGTCAAATTAAATTCAAAATAATCAACAGTTTCCTGTATGGTAACATTGAAAATGAGGTATGGGTAATTCATCGGTTAATGGTTAAGCACTTCCCATCCTGTATACACCACTCACAAATAAAATATTCAACTTTACCACAGAGGGAGGAAATCGCGTATATAACTAGAGAGTTGAGATTCAGCTGCTTAATTCTAGTCACTCTTCCAGAGTACATAATTTACCAAATTTCTAAATCCATCAATGGACTTAAATGATGCAAAAGAGTCAATGCCAAAGCAATACTGTGGGTAAATTGAGCTGTTACAGTGGCATATCTATCGGTTGGGTGCAGGCTGACAGATTTTCCCACCATCGCCTCTAAAGAAATGTTGGGGAAATAATTTGGGGGATATATTCATTGCCCAGATAATTTACACATAATTTTATTACTCAGAATGCAAAAAATGGCTTCTTAGGACATATAATCTTTTTTTTTTTTAAAGAATTCTTACTTCCATAAAATTTTTCGAAATAATGAAAAAATTTGTTTATTTGGCCACACTGAAAAAGAATCCTAGAATCACCACAGTTTTGTGACCCTGATGATCAGTGCAACTGTTTCTCACGCATCTGACTTTTCAAAATGTTTAGAGGCACAGCCCCTGGGTAGGCCTATATAAAATTAGAGACACAATTTTTTTATTTAGACTACTACATTATCTGGCTAGCATAACCATTTCAACTCACAGTACCTCATGTATATATTTCAATGAGCTAAATATGAAACCTGCTGTATATTTTGTAAGCAATTTCCCTGAGATGTGGTGTGGACATAGTATAGCAATAATAAATTTCAGTCAAAACTAATTACTCCTCCAAAATTTAAAGCCAACGCTACAAATAAGTTTCCTGAAGCATTACAATTCAGCAGATATTGTCAATGAATGGAAAGAATTGGATAGCAGACACATCTCTCCACGCCACTTTCACTTAGCATAGCAATACCCACCGGAAAATACAGGAAAAGTACACCTTCACATGAGACAGATTTATCTCAGTCATATAAGGCTATTTGTAAAATACAGAATATGTCAAGGTAACCCTTATGCTGTTGAATTATCAGCGTAACCTGTATGCTGTTGAATTATCAGCATAACCTGTATGCTGTTGAATTATCAGCTTCAATAATTCAGTTCAAGTTTGCTAATTTCCTCAGAAAGGCATTTGTTGACTTTCTGTCCTTGAGGAAAATGTTTTTCCTCTATGCACTGAATATACTAAATCTCAATTACAAGGCAACTATACAGGAAATATGTTGGAATTTTTAAAGTGAATTTGAATTGAGGCCATAGAAGAAGCCAAATTCTTTTCATACATGTTTGTAATTGTCAGAATTAAAAGGAATTTGTTACAATTCAGTTGAACATGTAAAACGTCTCAAAGAACATAAACACCTGTCCACATTAACTCTTCCCCTGTACACATGTGTAAAATCTTACTACATTTACCTCTCTGGTTACCATGGGTATCTGTGCCTCACTATGGAAATGGAACAGAAACACATTTATACATTTGCTCAGTTTTTAGTTGCGACTCATATTGCTCTGTCTGTCGGTCAGTTTGTCCAATTTCAAATTACATTTCTGACAAACCTACATAAGTTGCAAATATATAGGTTGTCACACTTGATATCTTTCTGTGCAAAATTCTGTATATGATATGCCATCTATATAGGCCGGCATCTCGGTGGTATAATTAGTAAAGAAAAATATTTTTAAATGTTCTGAGAGAGAGAGGTCTGAATATATATGTAAATATATAATACTCTCAGGGTTTACTCCATAGGACTCAAGTTCAGAGTGGTCGTGAATTTTAATCAAAATATGTGGAATTTGAGTAATATTTGGAAAATTTTGATTTTGTTCCTTGTTAATAACATTACAAGGTACAAGGTGAGGACAGACATCTCAGGTCTGAGTCAGCACTACCCAATGTAGGTTGAACATCACACTGGATCCAAGAAAATAAGTATCTTAGGGCCAATTTATAGTGTCTCTAATCAATGTCCAATTCTTCCAAACAGACAAATTTTGCAGAAAACTGTTGAAATTATTAGCCAAAATGATAAATAGTTTTAATATTATCTATATTATTTTGACAATATTTAAATTTTCCATACTTTTTTCAAACCCTTAACAGAAAATGTTGAACTTCCATACTTTTCCAGGCATGGAATGGCTGGAAATCTGTTTCTTATAATTCCATACGTTTCATACTTATGTATGAACCATGTTAGGAGATCTATGGATTTAGCAGAGAATGTTATATACTTTGGATATATCTATATCAGACATCTGAGTGCTCTCAACCCCAACTACACCCCACCCCTTAACGTTATTACATGCAATTGTGAAAATCAGATGCTCTGAATTTGGGATCTTAAGCAACAACAGAGAAATTTATTATGGTTTCAACAATGTATTCACCATTTCATCCTTAATAAATTGGCCACAAATATTTTAAAATAATTAATACCTAACAGCAGTTTGCAGTCAAATTAGTTGTAAAATAATCAACAGTCTATTGTAATGATTATGGCTGCTGTGAATATGAAATACTAACCTACTAAAGCTTCAGTACTTGAAGTGGTTAATAAGTTAACCCTTTAACCCGATACAGACAAGAAACGCCAAATTCTCTATAGTGTAATGAATATTAGGTTGAATATTCTGAAACTAATATGACTGGAGCTGTTGCTGCTATGTCATATTACTTTTAAAATATTAAACTGCTTTTCGGTGTACTTTGATTAAAATTGAGATACTGACAATTCATGGTTTAAAAGGCTACAAAGACTTAAAAGACTACAAAGGCATATTAGGGCACACATGTGATGACACATATATTAGGGAGATTGTAGTGAATTTCAAGAATTAACATAGGCATATGAAGCGGGAGGGGAATATGAGGGTAAAGATATGAGTTTGCCCCCCCCCCTCCCCTCCACCCACCCCAAACACCCACCCACCCGACTGTTTTCATGTTTAAACTCCATATTTATCACTCACAATGCAGAGGATGCCATCTCAGAGCGTCTAAATTTCAAAGATTTTCCTGGTGAAGAGGGTGGGGAGGGGGTGGTGGCCCACACACCTCTTCAGCCGATTTTTGTTGATTTGCCGTGTCCCAAATGCATTGAAATATTTTGTGAAGGGTGGGTAGGGTAAGTTGAATCCGAACCTTCCCATCCCTGAATTGTGTGTACATCATCTCATCTAAACAGAGTTAAAGGTGAAGGCTGTGAACACCATGACATCCATTGATAATAGTGAGTGTCCATGCCCCATGGAAGGCCCAATACTCACTAAATTCGTCAATGATCCCAATCCCCACCCAGCCCAACCCCATGATCTCGATCACCATGTATATGCATGACATGTTGTTTATCACCACATTTAGTTGGTGACGTGCATAATAACTGGTTTGCAGATACTTTGATACCGTTGACAAAAGATTTATAGCCTATGGGATATAATATCCATGTGGGATATTGTTACCATGAATAAATACAGTGAGTGGGTATAGAGCGCATAGGCTGTCTTATTGCGTAAATTATATAATAATTAAAGACATTTGAACATTTAAAAACATTTAAAAACTATTCCTACTACTGAGAGCGATGGTGAAAATAATATTTCCCGCTGAGATCAAGGTTTGAACGATATCGGCAAGGATCCAGCCTCTCGAAAATGCTGTATTTAATATAGGGGGCAAAAGTAGAAATGCGGGCTTACTCTACCTGTAAGAACTGGCGCAACGTTTTTCCATCGGCTATGCACTCGCATTTCGGAATCGTGTTCAGATGTATTTGGTTTTCCATCTTTAGATGACAAAACAAACACTATTATAGCGGGCTGGGTCCACAACGCACCTGCGCACTCGCCACCATGTTGGCTGCGCAAAGCGGATTCGACCCCACCCCACCCCAGCGTTTTCGCATCCGCCCGCCCGTGCACGTTCATGCTCCCATGATGCCTGATGTGCCTGGGAGTTCTTTGGTGGTGGGGTGGGTTGGGTGTCGGGTGGGGGGATGTGGAACTTGTTGGCTACAAACAATTGCCGGCCATGTGATGCGATGGTGAAACCTCTTGTTTCCATGGGGCCGAGTGAGAATTTGCTCCCAAAGGGTTTATCTAGATTGTGACGTTAGAGGCTCCGCTTCTGTGGGGGTGGGGGTGGGGTGGGGGGGGGGGGTGGGGGTGGGGGCTGGTCGAGCAAATGTAATCTAGGGTGGGGGGGGGGCGGCGTGGGGAAGTAATAACTCCCCTCCTCCGGGTTTCCATCAAGTCGAGAGCTATATTTTGGAGCAACGCGCACATGAGTCAACAGGAATACATAGCAATATTTAGTGAAACTAGGATAATTACAGTCTCCTTTGTCAATTCATGCAGATTAACATGGCGATAGCTAAAAGAGTGTTGATAACGGTAGATAGCAAAATGATGATAAGGTAAATAATAAAGTGGTAATAATGGATAAATTATAAATATGAAATATACTTGGCACGTAGGCATTCTTCCACGAGCTACGAAAAACTGCCTAATTTGGGCTAAAGGTGTATACTGTATGTTGTTTTCTCCTTACTTGAGCCACCTTTGGTGGATAAGCGTCCGGAAATAAGACTGGATATACATTTAGAGACCGAAGAAACAATATTGAATTTTGAATACCCAAAGGCTGTAACAATAGTTCATTGGAGTGTCATAGACCAAAATAAAAAATTAAGTAATAAATAATAAATAAGAAGCAACAAGTCAAGAAACCAAAAAGGTACCGAACGTCTTCTTACGCTAATCAAAACCTGGCCTCTTGTATAGATAAATAATATATGACGGAGGATGAAATCGCACAAAATGGTGGTCCCAGGACGCTCAACTGCGAACCAAGATCATTAAAATATAGGGGGAACAATGTACAATATTGATAGAGATGCATAGAAGGGAAGCTCACTATGACGTGGTAATGCCCACATGAACGGACAAGGTTCTGCTCTGAACTACTTGACTGAACGGACACGGTTCGGCTTGGACCTACTTGAGTAACCAACTTCTTCTACTAGACGTCACAGATGACGAAGAAACCAACGAAGAACTGAAGCTTTAAATGCCTAACTGGCTGAGTTTCCACAATTTATTATAGAAACTTTGAACTAAATTTCGATTTTCCAGTGGTAGTACATTCACTCTGAAGAAGTATCGACCAGGAAACCGTCGAATTGTGACATAGAATGGAGAGACTAAATCCGATGAAGATCGTCTGGTTCCAGACAAACCCATACGACTTATACCATGGAAACGAACGTTCCAGTCGGAGTGATCCATACAGAGGCTTTAACAACGTGCTCCAACAAGCAGATTCTGAGAAAGGCAACGGGAGTGTTATCACAACATACAAAACTAATCTAATAGTACAAGGAACTTAATATAAGTTAAGGGTGCCGATCTTAACACGCCCTTGTAATTAATACAATTGCTAAAATTACATTAATATCAATCTAACCCGAATCAACCAACCTGAAACGGCCAAGGTGTCACTCATCTGGAACTAAGGCTGAATGTATTTCTCAAAACTATATCCCTTCGTGCTGGGGAAAAACTACTTCTGTTGAAATATTGGCAGCATTCTGTCCGTCAAAAAGTGCTCTGGTGTCGTCACCCATAGGTGGCGGTTGGTACGTCTACCAAACGTTACTTTGGAAATTAGTATTTGAACTATTTCCGAACCCCAAATATATACCAAGTTGGGAAACTGTTCATGAGGGAGACCATGTCGTTTTGGCCTGTCGAAGCTCGTCGCTTCTACGAGGAGAGGAGAAAGGTGTGTTCCGATAGAGGTTAAATAAGTTAATAAAAAAAATAACTGAAGCAACCGTAAATGCTCAAGAAGCCTCAAGGACCAATATCGAGTTGGTTAGCCCACTCCAACACAGAGGACTGGAATGTCAATTACTAGTAACCCTGAAATCTCTAGCAGGAATCACTATCTATTATTGTGTTAAAATTGCCGAATCTAGGACAGCATGTCATTCCCCCTATGCTGCGGGTTAAAAAACCTATGGTTGGCGTTATATAGCAATCTGGTTAAAAAATTAATAGATAAGAATAAACTAATAATAAAACACTCTGTCCTCGTAGTAGATGCGCGTATATATATATATATATATATATATATATATATATATATATATATATATATATATATATATATATATATATATATATATATATATATTTATATAACTATAAACGTGTCCGTATATAACTTGTCCTGTGCAGGATAACAGTGCTTCCGGAAGACCAAGTATGCCTGCGTCCCATGGGAGTGGGGTGGGGGGGTGGGGGAGTGTAGCAATTGTTCACTTTCTCGAACGAAGTCACCCAAAGTCCCTACGAAACCGGAGAGCCAAGATAACAGAAACCAACTTGGAGCACCGCGACTTTCATCCAACCATTCACCTCTCATCAGCAGCAAATATGCCGATAGGGCCACTAATGATACATTTGGCCGAGCACGAATATTGAACATCTACCATCCATTAACCTGACATATCTATACACAATGGGATAGAAATGAGGTCCTATGCTCTTTCAATGTGATGACGAAAACCGTAAGTCAGCCGACAAGAAGAAGTTACTTGGAACTAGATACCTAAAACTGTGCCTGGAACCAGATTACCTTTCCAATTTTACGTTCACCAGGAAAGCGCCCAATTTATCTAGAACTAGGATCCAAGTATGGAAGGGGGCCGTTTGGGAGGAATTAATGGGAGAAGTACACGGAAGGAAGAAGCGCCCAAATCTTCCACGGGCTCGAAGTCTAACAACTCCGGACTATCAAGTAACCAGGAACAACTCTTCTACACACGAGGAAATGATATTGCTATTCTAAGTTCACGGATTAGCATCCATTAGCCTGATATTGTCAGGAGCAGTTCTATTGTTACTGCTAATTTCTCGATGTGACGGACTACGGTACCGAAGATTGTTTAACCGGACTAACGAGGAAAGTTCTCTCGGGACAGACAAATGTCCGGTGTAGGAACTTTATTTATATTCTATTTTACTGATCACAGAACGGCCTACTAAAGTTAGATATTCTGTAAAGAATTTCTACATATACAGGTCGGCTGTCTGGCGTGGACGCTGCAAAAATTAAGCTACAAAACTTGCAAAAACGTTCCAATAACCTAATTTTATACTATTTTTTGCTAGTTTTTCCGCATTAGGAGTTCTTGCTGCAGTTTCTGACTCAAAGGAAACACCCCTGATATACTCAGACGCTCTCCATTTTTAAAAAGGCGTCCTCACGAGGATAAAGTCCAATCCAGGTGCGTGCGTGCGTGCGTGCGTGCCTGCCTGCCTGCCTGCGTGCGTGCGTGCGTGCGTGCGTGCGTGCGTGCGTGCGTGCGTGCGTGCGTGCGTGCGTGCGTGCGTGCGTGCTTCCTGTGCGTGTGTGTGTGCGTGCGTACTTGCGCGTTGGGTTTGGGGGCTGGGTAGGGTTTTATGGGAAGAGACTGATGGAGTCCGAATTTTTATATAACAGTATTCAGTTTAGGGTAATCTACTTAATTCAATTCAACCCGATCACGTCGCTTAGTGGACTAATCATGCTTCAGGTGGTGGGTTGTCGCGTGTACCTAGTCAATGTACGTGTATGCGTTAGTCTAGTAACCTGAGTAGATAAGAGTGTAAACTCGGTCCGAGCGTTCATCCCATTGTCTAGTGCATCGACACTCTATGCAGTGATAGTTAATTCTTTAACCATTTCAGGACAGAAAAGACAAGCTCTCTATGATGTAAGGAATATTATATTGAATATTTTGAAATTAATTTGACTGAGAGCTGTTGCTGCCATAGGCAGCAACAGGTTCCTGACGAATTACTTTTAAAATATCCAACATCTTTCCTCTATAGTTCTATAGTTATCTTAAAACTGACACACAGGAATTTGGCAGATCACAGGGTTAGATAATCGTAAAAGACACGATTGACTTCGGATCGGTGGTTCTCAGTAACCCTCGGCCAGTGTGAATGAGTAGGACATTTAGATGCATTGCTTCTTCCGGATTACATCTCTTATGGTTCTCAAGAGTAAAGCGGATTTGGACGTGCAGTAATGAAGATACGGCGGCCGTTGTTCTAAGTGTACCTGCTGAATCATTCAGAGAGTTCCCGGTTTCACACCTTGATGTGGTGAAGTTATCTAGCAAAACTATACATTATAATTTGTGATATCCGGCTGGAAGCATGGCGAACATCTTTCAACTTACAGCAGAGAGTCCAAGAATACGCAATCTTCTCGTTAGACAGTTCATCTCTGAATGCGTGGGTACATTCATCCTACTGGTAAGGACAGGGTACATATTTGCCGATGATGGTGGTGGTGATGATGATGATGATGATGATGGTGGTGGTGGTGGTGGTAGTAGTGTGGTGGTGGTTGATGTGGTGCGGTGATGGCGACGGCGTCGTCGGAGGCGGTGATGGGTAGTGGGACTGGTGGTCGTGATGATGATGTTGGTGGTGGCGTCGGCGGCCTGTTGCGGAGGCTGTGGCGGCGGCGGTGGCGGTGGTGTCCGCGGTGGTGGTGGTTTTGCTGGTGGTGGTGGCGGCAGTGGTAGTGGTGGTGGTGTTGGTGGGTGTGTTGTTGGTGGTGGTGGGGCGGTAGTGGTGGTCGTGACGGTGGTGATGTGGTAGTGGTGATGGTCGTGGTGGTGGTGGTGGTAATGGTGATGGTGGTGATGGTGGTAGTGGTAGTGGTGGTCGTGGTGGTGCTGGTGGAAGTGGTGATGATGATGATGATGATGATGATGCTGGTTGTGGTGATGGTGGTGGTGCCGGTGGTGGTGCCGGCTGTTGTTTTTGTTGTTGTTGTTGTTGTTGTTGTTGTTGTCCGTCTGCAAATGGGAATAAGGCATTTTCTATGATAATGGTTGGATCAGATCTGATATTAAAGCATATGACGTCATAATCAATTATGTCATATGTAGGCTTACGTCATACGCATAATGCGCAAAAGATGACTTATCTACTACCGTCATGAAAATTGAATAGTCCGGCAAGTGTACGAATTGTATGTCTTTACTAATTAATCAACATTGTGTTGATTATATGAAACTGATTTGACTGGGTGGTGCTGCGGCCAATGGTAGCAAGCGCACCGAGTCAAATTAGTTTCAAAATATTCTGCAGTTTACCTGTATACTTACCTTGAAATTGGTATTCTGGGAATTCATGATTCAAAGTATATAACTTGATTCCAACACGCGGAAGAGAGGGCGGAGCCTAGCTAGAAATGGGCGAGGCATAGCTAGAAATGAATCCCTCTATTGAAATCGCCATAAGCAAATTTGAGTATTACAGGGCTAATATCACTTGGTAATGTGTGGTGCACACAACATGGACCTCTTGAATTAAGAGACCACCTGTATTTAGAGGCCACATATTTTAAACAAGACCAATCATAGCTTGTAGACCCTCACCCTCCAGGACGCAGGTAGACCCGAATACAATGTATCAGGTACTCGTCCTCTGACGGAGAGAGAGAGAGTAATTATTACCACTTGGTAATTGTATTAATAAACCACCCGTATTCATGGCTGTGCGATTTTCTAACAAAATCCTTTGTAATGTTTAATACCGAAATTCCAATATCTTAATTACAAGACAACTGTACGAATACTTAAAAAAGAATACTATGACTGGTAACCCACCACCCCGCCCCACCTATTCGTTACTGTCATAGACCTGTATTAAGCATTGCAACGGCAACGGCAACGACTGTGCATGTAGGCCTATAATCATAGTATTACCGGTCTTTATAATGATGTTGAGGAATAACCGAGCCATTAATCCGTGTGACAAACTTTCAAAAACAGTCTTATCTTGGCCTGCAAATGGGCATTCAATAAGCAAATATTTTAATATTCTTTACCAAATTTAGGTATTACATGGTTAATAAACTATGAGGATGACGACGATGGTTATACCAGGTACTGTGTCTGTTTCGTCTTTCACTTATTGTATTATAGCATAAAACACTAGGTTGAACATGCAGATTTACATTCGTCGCATTCGAAATATAGTCCAGTTAATCTAAGAAAGATTTTAGGTGCATCCGGGAAAAATTGGAACAGCATTTCTGTCAGTGGATTTATAGCTAAGAATCAATGGTATATTGCCAAAAAGAATCTACCCAGTTCTGACGGTCGGAAATACATAATTTTATTTGTTATAACCCGCACTCTTTTTCGCCGCGCTTGTTATTGATTTGATGAGAGCGTACATTTCCCTTACGGTTGTCACTTCAGAATTTGAATCGCTTATTTTCCATTTATTCTTCCCTATATCTTATTTTTAAACTGGCACAGTTATTTAGTGTTATGTTAGGTGTAAATCTATGCTTTATGAACGTTCATTTGTACAGCAGTTACTAAAATATCTGCCGTGCAACCGGATTTTGAATTTTCTTCTTACGTGGTATTTGTAGTGTCGACACCGTCTCTCCTGTCTCGGAGAATCACCAGCTTTTACTTTAAAATGATATACTGAGCTAGGATTTCTGTCATTTCCTTGTGTCGTTTTCATCTTCGCCTGATATCCCGCCGTTAGTATGAGTATCGTGAGCAAGTTGTTAAATTATGTTCTAATATAGCAATCTATGATGGCGTAAACTTAAGTTGGTGTGGTAGGTGATAATCCACACACTTTTGGTATATTATTCATTAATACATACAACCCTCATTTTTGCCTGAATGTAATTACATATACCAAGACATACATTTTTTTCAAATAAATTTATGCAAACTTGGAGTGTACATGTGTGTGCCTGAATTAATTCTATCAATTATGACATCTTAAGCAATATATATATATCTAACTTACCCGGCCTTTAGCTAGTGTGAAAGCTACTAATGCAAACACCATCACAGCCACTATCTCAGTGCTGCCCTCTACATATTATACTGTTGATGGGTTTTATTTGATTAAGCGACGATTGACCCCTTCTCATGAACTACTGCAGCACGTCAACGACCACACAGAACAACATAATCAAACGTTAGATGACATAACAATCAAATCAAATTTTAACCACAACTGTATTTAATGTGCATTTACATATCCTGATACACTTTCACTTAAATGTAATGTACCTGTAGTTATGTCTGTTGTCAATTCTAGGCACTGAAGGACGGCAATTTGCTGAAAAATATTATTTCTATCATGAAACGTAATTTGTTACCACTTCTGAACACTAAAGGATGATATGTTGCCAAACCTGAGCATTGCAACATGGCATTTAACAAATTTCATGCCATGAGAGATGACTTTTTACCAAACCTAACCCTTGAAAGATGACATTTACCAATTGTGAGTTAGGAAAGTGGATTGCATGAGTGGCAGATTGGATGACAGCATGAGTGATGGACTGGCAGACTACATAAGCGACAGATTGGATGACTTTATGAGTGACGGAGCGACTGCCCGCATGAGTGATAGGTTGGATGACTGCATGAGTGATGTACTGACAGACTATGTGAGTGATGGATCATATGACTGTGTAAGTGATGGACTGACGGACAGTCTGACAGATCATACCAGCCGCCGCCGTCTGACCAACTGTCCGACTGCCTGAGCGACAGACTGACTGACCGACAGTATGGGCGACATACCGTATGACTGATGGACTGGCCGACCAACCGAGTAGCCGACCGAATGTATGTCTTGGTATATGTAAATACATTGCATTCAGGCAAACATGAGGGTTGTAATACACCAAAGGTGTGGATGATCACCTACCACACCAAGCTAAGTTTACACCATCATAGATTGCTATATTATGACATAATTTAATAACTTGATCATGATACTCATACCAACGCAGGAATATCAGAAGAGGAAAACGAGACGCGGAAATGACATAAATATTATCCCACTATTTTATTTTAAAGTATCAGCTTGTGATGCTCCTAGACAAGACACAACTAATAACACGTAAGAAGAAAATTCGAAATCCAGTTGCACGGCAGATTTACACCTAAAATAACACTAAATAAGCGCGCCAGTTTAAAAATAGGATATATGGAAGAATAAATAAAAAATAAACGATTTAAATTCTGAGGTGACGAGCGTAAAGGCGAAGTACTTTGATCAAATTAGTAATAAGCGCGGCGCAAAAGAGTTCGGGTTATAACAAATAAAATTATATATTTCCCACAGTCAGAATTGGGTAGATTTTTCTTTGGTCATATGCCATTGCTTCTTCGCCATAAATCTACTGACAGAAATTCTGTTGCAATTTTGCCGAGGTCATTCTTTAGATTGACTGCACTAATAGGTTAAAAATAACAATTGCTACGTCCTGTGCATCGTACTAACATACGCCCACTCACATTTTCTCCGCTCAATACCCGGTCGATACGCGGGACAAGAGTGGGAGGACGAGACCGTGCAATAGGAAGATGATGCGTCTTGGGAGGCGTCGATGCAAATTTGTAGACATCGTGGACGTGTTATACCGTTATACCAGAGGTGTACTATGTGTGTTGTAAATTTCAAACGATAAAAAATGTATAATAATATAATTGTATAACGCGAAAAGGTAGACAAAGTTCGCTAAAAATAATGGAAGTGTGATTATCAGTAGTAACCTTTTGGTCTTAATCCACCAGTGGGAACAAATCCATGTTGGGCCAATGCAATTATGTAGCGGTATCGATAGACTACCAATGTTCCAAATTTCGAGTCAAACCGGTGTCAATAATATTGTAGCGGATTGCTGAATACAGAAATCAACCGAAAGTGTAGGTCTATGCATAAGCTAAATTATCGTCTGCAGTAATTTCGACCCCAGAATTTCACCCATATGGTTAGATAGGTATATGAATACGCTAGTGAAGCATTGATATTTAAAATTTTCTACCATGAAGTAATTTCGTAGTCCACAATTTCATACCGAAAATTGGCTTAAATTTGGGATCATTCGCAGTTTTCGGTGCTCTATTGTCTGTAATATGTTCAGCCCCAGAATTTCACTCACATAGACTTGAGCCTTAATACGCTACTTATATTCCGAATCTAAATTCTAGATGAAGTAATTTCACAGTACGCGTAAATTGCCTTAACCCCTCTTATGTCAACAGCGCCTCAAAGGGCTCAAAATACTAGTTGATATATCAATTAAACATTTTGATGGTCAATATTTTTCAAGATATTTTAATTTTAGAAGACTATTTTTGTAAATTTACCACTGAATTTTTTTTCGCCGGCTTGACCATTAAAGGGGTAAAATAAAGAAAAATAAGGTTTTTACTTAGCCAGTGTCTATCTGCAGGCCGAGAGAAGAGTATTTTTGACAATTTACTACTTGAATGACTGGCTCTTTTATCGAGCCACTCATTCTAGTGGTAAACATTCAAAAAATATTCTTCTCTAGGCCTTTCAATTAGTCATACACATGTATATGAAGACCACTGCAAAGTTGTGTTTGGTCAGTTTGACCATTAAAGGGTTAAGTGGACACAAGAGCCTTAAATGTTGGATGATTCGTGGTTTTCGGTGCCCCAATGTCTTTAATATATTCGGCCCCAGAATTTCGCTCACATAGGCGTATAGGGGTTTGAATACGTTAGTTATATTGTGGCAATTTCATCGCGTAAATTGGGTCCAAATTTGGCAGATTTGCCGTTTTCAATACCCAACTGTCTGCAATAGGTTCGGCCCCATAATTCCACCCATATGGTTTGATACGTATATGAATACGCTAATAAATAAAGTATTGCTTTAGCAAATCTATCATGAAGTAATTTGATTGTACGCAATTGAGTAGCGTTAATTTAGCAGTTGTCGAATGACAATAATTTACCATGCTCGAGACCACAAAGGAATATGAATACGCTATTGAATCTTGAGTTTTAAAGTTTTCTACCATGAAGTAACTTCGTAATGCACAATTTACCAGCCACCGACAGTTGTCAAATGTCAATAATTTACTATATTCGGTATGCGAATCTCTGTTCTCAGTTTGTAATCAGTGTTTTAATATTTGGTAACATATAACTCAACATGCTATTGCACAATTCTACCGTCAACTAAAGTCATAGTATGTAGTTACTTATTCGCCATATGGTCCCATTGTAAGATAGATGGTTCACATTCATCACATTCAGATAGGTGTCTATATGTCCTGGCATATCGCTTGTAATAGGTCCGGCCTCAAAATTCCACCCAGATGCGTATATAAATACGCCAATGAAGTATTGAGTTAAAAGGATTTTACCATGAAAAGATTTCGCATCGAAAATAGGATCACGTTTTGTCTGATTCAAGGTTTTCGGTGCTCTATTGTCTGCAATATGTTCGGCCCCAGAATTTCATCCATTTTAGGAATTTGAATACGCTAATGATTTTCCGAATTTAACAAAATTCTACCATCATGTAATTTCGTAGTATGCCGAAAATTGTCTCAAATCATTGCAGATCCGTGGTTTTCAGTACCCTATTGTTTCTATTTGATTGGGCCCCAGAATTTCACCCATATGATTAGATAGGTACATGAATATGCTAATAAAATATCGAGTTTAAAAAAGTGTACCATTAAGTAATTTCATAATAAGCAATTTACTAGCGACAAACAGTTGTCAAATGCCAATAATTTACTATATTCTGTACCAGAATCTCTGTACACAGTTTGTAACCAGGTTTTTTTTATCAAATGACCATATAAAACCCATTATGTGCTAGTGCTGTACGAAATTTTGCATGATTCTACCGTCAAATAATATCATAGTAGGTAGCTACTTGTTCGTCATATGCCCCCCCCCCCCCCCATTGTAAGATAGTTGGTTCACATTCATCACATTCGGATACGTTTCGGTATGTCCTGGTGCATTGCTTGTAATAGGTCCGGCCTCAGAATTTCGCCCACATGGTTAGATGGGTATATACATATGCTAATGAACGATTGTGTTAAAAGTGTTCTACTATGCAATAATTTCACATCGAAAAAAGGCTACAATTGTATCCTATTCATGTTCTCTGTGCCATATTGTCTGCAATATGTTCGTCTCCAGAATTTCATCCACAAAGACTTATAGGATGTTATATACGCTAGTGATTTTCGGAACACAAAAATCTCTCTACCATCATGCAATTTCAGAACACACGATTCCATACCAAATATTGGCTCAAATCTTGGCATATCCATGGTTTTCAGTGCACTACTGTCTGTAGTTGGTTCGGCCAAAAAATTGTACCCATACAATTAGATAGATACATGAATATGCTAGTAAACTATCGAGTGTTAAAAACTCTACCATGAAGTAATTTCATAATACGCAATTTACTAGCGATCAACAGTTGTCAAATGCTAATAATTTATTATATTCTGCCCCAGAATCTCTAGATACAGTTTGTAACCAGGTTCTCTCTCCCTCCCTCTCTCCCTCCCTCCATCCCTCTCTCCCCATCTCCCTCTTCTTCCCCCCCCCCCTCTGCTTTTCCTAGCCCGTAGCTAATACTACCCATAATTCTTTGCAAGAAATATTCCTTCCGTTTTTTAATGTTCCGCCTATATTTTTGTCATGTGTGGTTTCTATGCTTTTAAATAACTCCATTCTTCCATGAAGCATTTGAGTTTATTCTCAAAATTATAATATTGTCCGGTCACGCCTTGCATCAATAGTTGTACTTGTATTATTATTAATTTATCTCTAGCTTATGGGCACGGCTATTTCTGCCCAGCATGTGCTGAGTCGGAACCAGGCTGGGTCACCGCCCACTGTCATGCTCGGATGGGGATTCGCCATCATGGTCGCTGTGCATTATTCCTGGGGAGTCTCAGGTACGTAATCAGAATAACGTCAATAATGAAAGCGAGGACGGCGACGAGGATGTCGAGAAGTGCGATAACAAGAGCCATTTTAAAGGATGGTAAACTATCGTCGACTAACAGTCAATGTATTCACACGTGACATCTCTAAATCTGATAGGCCTATTTTGAATAGCGTTTGATTAGAGTTTTATCAACAGTCCACAATTATTTATATCAATAAATTTAATCATTTGATCACTGAATTCCAAAGTAGCCGCAGATAACAGATCAGATATATAGGCCCACGGGTAGGATTCTGAATATATTGAAACAAATTTTGACAGGACCACGAGGAACAGCTCCCAGTCAAATTGGTTTCAGTATATTCAACGAACTATTTATTCAATGGATGAATCCAATCTGTCACTCAAGTATAGGATTCCATACTCAATTACTCAGTCACGTGTAGGTTGAGGTCACAATCATAATTGACAGAGAATACTCAGCCAGAAAGCTGGAATACTCTGCCAAGCGTATTAAATGTATATGTCTTTGATGGATTTACTATTTAATAAACATTGTGTTGAATATTTTGAAACGCATTTGACTGGGAGCTGTTGCTGCTATAGACAGTAACAGCACCCAGTCAAATTAGTCTAAAAATATCCTACAGCTAGCTGTTGGTATTTCAAGTTACCTTGAAATTGGGATTCTCGGAATTCAGGATTCAAAGTATACAAATTGATTCCAGCACAAGTAGAATGTGGGCGAGGCTTAGCTAGAAAAGAGCGGTGCATAGCTTGAAATGAATGTTCTGTTGTAAATGAATTTTCCAATTAGTGCTTCGGATTTAGAGGGTTAATAATCATCGGTATTGATCACATCTGACCTGTTATCTAGAAGTGTAGAGATTGTAATGGTTTGTTGGCACTCCCATGGTGGGCTGGAGGTGGGCTGGAGGTGGGGTGGTGGTGGATTAGATATGGTAGTCGATTAATTGATTGATTCTCCGATTGGTTGGTCTTATACCTGAACAACTAATAACGATATCGATATTTTTCAATTTCGAGTACTAATATCGAATTGCAATTCAGCAATAAATACACACCTACGCACCACACCACACCACCCCACCCCACCCGTCCCTCTCTCTCTCCCACCTATCTCTCTACACCTCCGTCCCTCCCTCTCCTCGTCCCTCCTTCCACCCCTCCCTCCCGCAGCCCATCATTCCCCCTCCATTCCTCTCTATTATATCCTCTATCTATCCCTCCCGCCTTCCGTCTCTCTCTCTCTCTCTCTCTCTCTCTCTCCCTCTCTCTCTCTCTCTCTCTCTCTCTCTCTCTCTCTCTTTCTCTCGCTCTCTCCTAAGCCCGCGCGTGCGTACATGCTCTCACGACGTTCCAATCTAAGTCCATCAATCCATTACGGTTCTGGTACACTCTCCCATTGTCACCATCTAAAACAAACAAAAAACCTCTAGTCTCCAGTCGTTATTTATTATCTCCCCCTCTCCCTTATTCCTCCTCACTCACCCGTCATAGTTGTTCTGTCGTCACGCTCCCATGTACTCATATGAATATGTCAGTCCTATAATCCTTTAACACTCATATCAGACAAAAACGGTTTCTTCAGTGGTCTTGAGAAATTACCATTTGCAGACCAAGAGAAGAGTATTTTTGTAAATTTACCACTGGAATGACGATAATCGAGCCAGTCTTTCCAGTGGTAAATTTTCAAAATGACTCTTCTCTTGGTCTGCAAAGGGACCGTTTCCATGAGAAAATTGAAATTTTCTTGAACAAATTTGAGTGTTAATGGATTAACATTTCGTTTTACTTCCAACCTCACATGTTCTCATATAAATGCTCGAATCATTGTCAGCTTGCCTTCACTCCGCAGGTGCGCATCTGAATCCGGCAGTCTCACTGGGAATGCTGTCCGTGGGAAAGTTCCCTCTGTACAAACTCCCAGTGTATGTCGCCGCTCAAATGCTCGGGGCGTTTCTCGGAGGTGCTCTCGCATGTGCCATGTATATCGGTAAGACATTCTGGTGCAAACGCTGATATGCCCCAAATGCCCATTATTATAGATAACCCATTCTAACCATACTGAGCAAATCTTTTACAAATCATGAACTAGTATGGCTAATATTTTGGAACTAATTTAACAATCATATGCCAGCATTAGACAGCACATGGCACGATGGCAAGTTAGATTGAAACCATTCACCTATTTACTGGCATGATTGCTTCAAAAGTTTTTTTACATTTAAGAGGGATGATGATTCATTGGGTCAGAGAAACTAATGGACCTGTCCAGTTTTAGCTATGCCCGGCCCATCTCTAGCTTAGCTCTACCTACACCTCGCTAGTGTTGGGGGTCTATCGATCTCTGAACTCCCTGAATACCAATTTCCCGAAAACGATATATATGCCTGCTGCCTTTTATAAAGGTAAGCTGTTGAATATTTTGAAACTAATTTGACTGGGCGCTGATGCTCTCTATGGCAGCAACAGTGTCCAGTCAAATTAGTTACAAAATATTCAACATAATTTTTATTAAATGGTTAAGACATACAATTTGTATAACGTGACGGAATATTAAGCGTTAAAACGGACTATATCGAGTCATTCATGATGTCATGATTATGACGTCATTCTGCACGTCACGTAGTTGATTATGACGTCATATGATGGATGGATAAGCTTGGAAAGGTCCATTGGCATGTGAGAAAACCCGCTTCAGGGAGGATAAGATATTCCCAAAGGTATGTGTTCGCCTGCATGAAATTGCGCAAATATTTTTCATATGCTCTTATTTTCCGGTGTGAGTGTTCCCTGCTACTGAATCAGCTTAGGATATTCCAGGCAAAGGTTGCCAGCGAATAAGCCTAATGTCTTTAGCCTTACGAACCTGGGGAGCTTGTGGTGTTTGTTTAATTAGTCTAACGCTGAAATAATAAAAAATTGTAGGCCATAGTCCTAAGTTGAGAGTGAAACCAGCAAACATCTGAGGACTAAGTCGTGTTCTTTCTCGAACAAGAAATATTCTAAAGGGAACGATATTTTAAGTCACCGACCATTGTTCCTCACGCCGCCGCGGAATACCGGTGTGAACAATGCGGCCGATGCGTCTGTCCGTCCGCCCGCCAGTCTGCGCCCACGCCTGCGCGTCTGTCTATCTGTTTGTTTGTTTGTTTGCATTAGACAGCACATGGCACGATGGCAAGTTAGATTGAAACCATTCACCTATTTACTGGCATGATTGCTTCAAAAGTTTTTTTACATTTAAGAGGGATGATGATTCATTGGGTCAGAGAAACTAATGGACCTGTCCAGTTTTAGCTATGCCCGGCCCATCTCTAGCTTAGCTCTACCTACACCTCGCTAGTGTTGGGGGTCTATCGATCTCTGAACTCCCTGAATACCAATTTCCCGAAAACGATATATATGCCTGCTGCCTTTTATAAAGGTAAGCTGTTGAATATTTTGAAACTAATTTGACTGGGCGCTGATGCTCTCTATGGCAGCAACAGTGTCCAGTCAAATTAGTTACAAAATATTCAACATAATTTTTATTAAATGGTTAAGACATACAATTTGTATAACGTGACGGAATATTAAGCGTTAAAACGGACTATATCGAGTCATTCATGATGTCATGATTATGACGTCATTCTGCACGTCACGTAGTTGATTATGACGTCATATGATGGATGGATAAGCTTGGAAAGGTCCATTGGCATGTGAGAAAACCCGCTTCAGGGAGGATAAGATATTCCCAAAGGTATGTGTTCGCCTGCATGAAATTGCGCAAATATTTTTCATATGCTCTTATTTTCCGGTGTGAGTGTTCCCTGCTACTGAATCAGCTTAGGATATTCCAGGCAAAGGTTGCCAGCGAATAAGCCTAATGTCTTTAGCCTTACGAACCTGGGGAGCTTGTGGTGTTTGTTTAATTAGTCTAACGCTGAAATAATAAAAAATTGTAGGCCATAGTCCTAAGTTGAGAGTGAAACCAGCAAACATCTGAGGACTAAGTCGTGTTCTTTCTCGAACAAGAAATATTCTAAAGGGAACGATATTTTAAGTCACCGACCATTGTTCCTCACGCCGCCGCGGAATACCGGTGTGAACAATGCGGCCGATGCGTCTGTCCGTCCGCCCGCCAGTCTGCGCCCACGCCTGCGCGTCTGTCTATCTGTTTGTTTGTTTGTTTGTTTGTTTGTTTGTTTAACTTGTTTGTTTGTTTGTTTTCTTGCTTGCTTGTATGTTTATCCGCAGCACGCCCAAGGGATGTAAGAAAATAAATCATCAAATTTGTCACATACATTCATTCTGTGCCTGAGTAAAACCATTTGAGTTGCACCCCAAAGGATCAAATACCTGGGTCACGGGGTCATTAAGTGTATAGCATAATACACATTTTAGCCATATTCTAAAGAGTGCAAGATGGTAGAATGACAAGATTTAAGACACCTTTTCATGTTGAGACGGTTTCGGATTTCTTTGAGTTTGATATCAATTGGTCAAAAATCTATATCACCGGGTCACTAGATGCATTGGCAAAACATATCGATCGTGGGTAGCCATCTTGACAGAGTTTAGTTTAATTTGCAATCGATATGACTGTCTCGTAGCAATGGTATCTATGCGCGTGGGGCTAATAGATGATAAGAATGAGATCGCAGATTTCGCAGAACAACATCCTCAATTTTTTATTTATATTGTATTGGTAGATTCTCTGTATAATTTTGATGGCGGCGTGCGCACGATAACGGGTCCTAACGGCACGGGCGGTATCTTCACAACATTCCCGCAGGAGTGGGTGTCTGTCGGTAACGCCTTTCTCGATCAAGTACGTCTATCAATCAGTGCATTGTGTTAAATAAGTAATCAATATTTGCATTATATACATAAGAAACCACGAATGGCAATGACGGTAATGATAGTTTGACTTGGTTGGAGAGGATAATTTGTTAATCTTAATTCATTTGTTGGATAGTATGTCCTCACTACCCCCAATTCTCATTGATTTGGTCAAGACCATCACACGCTATCAGGGGTGATCTTATCAAAACTAACGTGCAGATCCACTGTACATGTTGCATAATTATCAAGAATATTTATAAGATCAGTTAATGGATAATATAGTCACTCGTTAGCTTTAAATGTAAATTGCATGAATCCAAAAGAAAGATTCAATGTGATGGTATTAACGTATGTCACATACGTGACATACGTATGTTCTTGACAAAATGTTGTGGTCTTGGCCAGAAATAACATAAAATGTAAATGTCCCTGATATTGGTCAAAGGAAGGTCGACTGATAACATAAAATACGTTAGGACACATACAAACATAAGGCATCTCTGATGTAATGAAATGTGCAAATTTCCATGACTTAAAAATAAGGAACGTGATGGTCTTGACTGTGATGGTCTTGACAGTATGTTGTGTTTATCGATGCTGTCATTTTGTTTTTCTCAGTAGATGCGATGATGCTATGCCTATTAAAATAGGCTGCCATTCAAAATATTAAAATTTATTATAGGCATGGATACATGCGTTTGGGAAAACTTGGGCAAGGTTTTTACATCTAATTATTATACTCTTCAAAGTAACATGGTTCAGATATCAAATTTCGCTTATATAGTTACACTATATATATATATATATATATATATATATATATATATATATATATATATATATATATATATATATATATATTAGGGTTGCACGATTATTCACTTTTCATAATCGCGATGATTAAAAAAAATAATCGCGATCATACGATTAATCATGAACTATATTAACTACGTCAATGCTGCTTAGAGTACGTTATTGTGCTACTGTATATTGTAAGATTATGGGGTAGGCACTTGAGTATACATACATGGACAGACCACGCCAGTTGCTAATTGCAAACAAAGAAATGTATCAAGATTTTTCTAGACGGAAAACAGAAGGTACCGTATTTCGCTTAATTGTAGCCTATGCTCTAATAGATGCCCACCCCCTAACTTTGACATATGAGCGCCAATGATTTCTTAGCAGTTTCAAAACGGCAAAACTCTGTATTGGAAGCCCACCAACTCAGCAGGTTGTATAGGAAAAAAAATTTATGAGCAAATTTGTAAGAATAGGGTGTATAATAATAACAATCGTTTCACAGGGTGTGTCTACTTCAGACCGATCTCTGCCCTGATACATTTCCGGCCCCTCTAGAAGTCAATACAGGCCTCAGATTTGTAAATCTCGACCACCTATTAGATTAATACTAATAGTAGGCCACGTATGTTCAAGATATAATAAAGTTTATTCCATCTTTTGGAGTCAAAATGCACTTAAACAGTTTTGGCGGGATTAAAACCTTCCTTATAAATATATTTTAAGACCAAATTTATGTACCAAACAAGTACGGGAGAAAATGTACATCAATTTTGTAACGCCGATCAACATTAAATGATCCAAATTGAATTATTACGAACGACAATATAGCCGGCTTCTTAAGTTGGCGAGCCAGCCGCTCTTTTGCGATGGGAGGCGGCGTGTTCTCGCGAGATATTATACGCTAACGGGGGTTTATCAAACGGGTACCCGTTATTCAGATCAGTATAATACTCAGTTCCTATAGCGCAATGATAATATATAGAAATTCCCCAGTTCCGAGTCCCCGATTACAGAATATTTATATCGGAGTACTCGCTCTAAAATAAACTCTTCAATTGGAGGCGAATCACGTGATTTGGATTTTTTCGCGACGCCATTTTATATCAAATTGTGGATTAACTTTGATGTAATAAACGATCTTTATTAAAGGATACGCAAAATTTAGGCGCTCAAATCAAATAGTTTCACTTCCCCGGTGATGTTTTGAGGTATACATTAAACATAGCGGCGGTGAGAATTTTCACGGGAGAAAATGCGTTGAATTTCGGTGGTATCAGTTTTAAAACCTTTTTGGGAAAACCGTTAGCGCATAACTTCAGAGAATGGGGAACGCGGGTTAAGCGTGTGTGATTACAACAACAATGACAAATAGCACCCAAGTGAACAATCTTTATTCATCTAAAACTAATCATGAGTCAATACAAACAAATCAGTTATTTATTTAGTTTATTTAATCATTCACACATTCGGCTGATAGCCGGATATTTGTTTCTATGATTGGTAACGCGAGCAGAATTTCTCAAGCGTAAAAGTGTCTCGACAAAAATTTCAACATGACGATTACACGATTATTTCATTTTATAATCGTCCACGATCATTTTGAATTATATAATCGCGATTAATCGAATAATATATAAATATTATTATAAATATATATAAACTGGATCAGATCTACTGAAGCACATGTAAGTGCAAATATTCGTGCTCTGGTCATTAAGGAATGATGTAAAGCCTTATCTTATATACTCATTGAAGATGTCTGGGCAAGGCGTTCATTTCTGCCAAAAACCTAAATATCATAAATTCGTCGTCATTTAGTGGTAACCTAGACTCTACAAGTGTAATCGTGATATTGTAGCGTTACATGGGATATCGTCTGATATGACCATTTACCTTGTCTGATCAAGAGGAGTTCATTGCTGCCAAGAACCAGTAACATTGACCCCTAAAGGCTAACCTCGTTCTTGAAACTCCCAAAATCATCAGCACTCTTCGGGACAGAGCGGGTAACATACTAGCCAAATGTGATACTGATCCAATTAAATGACGCAGTTCAAGGATTAATACTGGAAATTCTCATAAATTTCCTATGCCCCACCTTGGGCACGGAAAAGCTGATTTCTCGATTTAAAATTTGATAGATTCACTTTCAAATTACTCCCAAACCACGTCAAACCACGTCAATATAAGACACATAATTAAGCTGTCAAACTTTCAACTAGATTGGAAAATGATTTTGGCAATCATTGTAAAACAATTGTGTAATTTCTGTCAAAAACGAAACGTGGTAATTTTTTAACAAAATGTTATGTCTGGCCATCGCTATACATCCTATATACTAAGGCATCTTCTAATATGACTATTGGACGTGTATAATTCCGAGCTCGTTTCTGCAACACACAACCACCCCCACCCACCCACCCACACCCCACCCCCAAAGGCTAACATTAAGGTAATGCAACACAAGTAACATCGTCGTGTCGTG